>JAYMSP010006428.1:0-11666 GCA_036897095.1 Plantago elongata | reverse complement strand
TATATATATATATATATATATGATTGGTGTGGACTTTGTTTTTAGAATCAACAATAGCCTTAAAGCGCAGCTTGGACAACTGGTGGAAGGCAGTGTGAAGAGCCTCCCAAACGGCTTTGGAAGTGTCGCAACCAATAGTAACCACGAGGGCCTCGTCGGTAAGAATGGAGCGTAAAAAGCTAATGATACGTTGGTCAAGGAAGAACCAAGATAGATATTCAAAATTGGTGTGGACTTTGTCTTTAGAATCGACAAAACATATGTATCTGTGGACCTTTCTTTTAACCATTGTTTTGTCCAGAGCATGCTCGATTCTGTTTACGATGTGCAAGTATTGAGTTTATGAATGGACTAAACAACATCACATAAAATGAAATACAGTCCATATAACCATGACACGAACTTATTAATTACATGCTTGCTATATACAATCTATGGTGCTATATATCAAAAGATTCATTGGTTTAGTGGAGGCCATTTCAAAGTTGACATAAATATTTTTAAAAGCAACTTGCAAGGGATAAGTAACAGCCCCGTGCATCGAAGTAAGTAGCAATTTACGAAATCATGTAAAACTAAAGGAATGATCAGGAGTTTACAAGAGAGACATCCTGAAATTCAACAAATAGGAAATACCTTGGCCTTTTGAATGCCCAACTCTTCAAGCTCATATCTTAAGGCTCTTAGTTGAGCTTCATGTTTGGACTTGAGTGATATAGATTTCTATAGAACATACAGTACTGTTAACAAAATATACATTGATACTTCAAAACTAACAGTTTTCAACTAAAATATATGACGAACCTTCATTAGCTCATTTTTAGCACGGCGTTCTAAGCGTTTTACCTCTTCTTTGTGCTTATACACGAGGTTCGCTTCTTTCCGAACATGGTACTGGTGAATTTGTATAATCTGAATATAAAACGTCATCTTATTATGTCATTAGTTGTTCTGAGCAGAGAAATACTAGATAAGGGCAGAAAATCTGACGTCCTCGTATAAATGAAATTTCTACATTTTGTCAACAGACAGGATCCTAGTTCCCATGTATGTAGGTAAATATAAATAGTTTTCATTACTCTTAAATGCTAAATAACATCGAACACTTTGTATGATCCAATTCCTAGCCTGATCATTGATCACCTTTCGTAACATGACAGTTTGGTGTCAAGAAATATGAAGAGGATTTCAGAACTTCTGCCGCAATAGAATCAAAGAAAACACCTAATGATTTTGATAGTTCCAATTGACTTTTTAACACGTAATGTCTGTCAGCCACTGATTTCATAATCTATAATAAAATTTCAATCTAAAAGGACCATTCAGCACAAATTCATTTTGAGAGTGTGTTGTTGAAACCTGTTTCTTCTGAGCTTCATACAGTTTATCTTTGGCCTGCAGTTGCAAAACAAGACCTTTACTCTCATTCTCCATCTTAGATAATTTCAACATTAAACCTTGCTGCATGGAAATATAATGTCAGCAACTGCCATATTCCATAGAACTAAGAATACATTGAGTTAATGAGCTCTTACCATCTTTTCATCTGATAATCTCAAGATTTGTAGTGAAGACCGTGCACTATCTTCCAGCACAGATATCAAGGCCTGCATGTCACTCTGCTTGGAACGGAGAGTTTCTACTTCAGATTCTAATTCCCTAACTTTCGCTTCAGCCAAGCGACACTCGTCAGCATGTTGAACTGTCACAAGTATTTGTTCTTTTTTAAGTTCGAGAACTTTACTGTGCTGCTCATGATTATGAGACTGTAATGAATTTCTCTCAGACGTAATACTTAAACACTGACGACGCATCTGATCAAATTTTTGTTGTGAACACTGAACAGCAAGGTCTTTCTCCTGAAAAGCCAACTCAAGGCACGAACCAAATGAACCACTAAGTTGAATGATTTTCTCTGAAAAAGCAAGGCTTTGATTATCCAATTCGGTTAACTTTGCAATCAGCATCTTAAGCGAATCCTCAAGCCTTTTGATCTCCTTGAGTGCTATTTCTAACTTGTTACGAAGACATAGTTTACTAGAAATTAAATCCATGTTTTCTTTCTTTAATAATTCAATGGTGTCATTCATTTTCAGGAAGTCATCTTCATTTACTCTAATAAGCCCAAGATTCAATTCTTCCATCATTGAAGCCAAACCGCCCAACTTCATTTTATCAGCTGCTGCTACAGCTTCTTTCAACTCTTCTATAGAGCCATCTGTTGGAAAGAATAAACAAGGCAAATGAGAATCCATTTGCCCATCTCAATCTGGAAAAGACTATAAATCCGTTAAATCAGCATTTACCTTTCTCTTCATTAAAGCTGGAAGACTTTTCATGTTCATCCATCAAATCTTTCATTCTTTCCATGAGCTCCTTATCACCTTGATTTAAATGTGAATATATAGTAACAAGCGTCAAAGTAAGTCATGAAAGAACATTGCATGTCATCTCTTAAAACACAAGTACATGGACCCATGTCAAATCACTCACACATTTTAACGCTTTTCTTCGGATAGTACAGCCTCAAGGACATTGACTTCATATCTAAGTGCAATGATGCTCCACAGTGTTTATCCATCGCTTTATCTTTCTCAGTTGCGAAACTCCACATTCAGTTACAAGTACAACAGCTGAAAGTATCTCTGAACACACAAATGACATGCTATTTATGCAAAGAGCGCACACAATGGATGACATACCTTCCTGAACCTGAGCATTTAAATGTTGGAGAGCTTCTGACACTTGGCTATACAATGTTTTTGTCAAACAGACATTAGATTCAATTCCTTCAGAAAGCTTTTCATTTCCGCTCTGCTTAACGTCTACCTTTGCATTTTTATTTGATGCATCCTCCAACTTCACTTCCAGTAACCGAATTCGTTCCATCAGTTTCATTAGCTTAGAGTTCTGAAACGAATAATGTATAGAGACAACATAGTTCAGTCCTTTGTCTTAGTATATTAGAAGTTTCCCCAAAGAGATCATCAAAGCACACCCTGACACTGTTTCACTTATTCTTTTGTTTTAAAAAGAAGCTCAGCATAAAACACTATCCAGAGTATTAATACAAACAGCGCAGACAATATCTGTGAGCATATGACCGTAGCAGTACTGTAAAACTAAATGCAAGTTTCTATATGAAACAGCTTACATACTAAAATCCATGAAAACAATACTGTTATAGTCTAGAGGGTGAATATGAACAGCAGAAGTTCCCATTTACCGCCATTTCGAGGTCCTTTCTCATAGAAGCTCTCTCTTCAACAAATTCCTCTGTGTCAATGTGAATTAGACATAGAAAAATAGACCATTCAGCACAATCCGGAAAAGCAATCATCCAAAGTTCCAAACAGTTATAATAAAAAATACTAATAAATAAATAAAAACACACCAGCAGCAACCATAAGGTACACGAAGCTCGAAACCGAAGAATTCGTAAGCATCTTAACATCTGGAGCTAGTGAACTGTAACCTGCAGCAAGAGACCTATACTGTTTGAGAGTATTCATGCCAGCAGATCCTAATAGTCTTTTCATCTTTTCAATCACGAACGAATTCTGAAGGCGTAAACCCTATAACACAAATTAAAGGTCAAATTGCTCAAAATTGAGATTCGCTGACGTCATAATGAGCTGAACTATGTGAAAATAAAGGTGTAAAAATTAATTGGGGATGAGTTATCGGAATATACCTGAGACGAGTTGTGCGGCTGTAGCTTGAAATCCATAGCAATGGAGCTTGAAGCAAAACCCTAGACTAGAAATTAGGTAGCCTATGTAGAGCCTAGAGTAGAGGAGTGACAGTTGAGATGAGAAGGGAGTTTGAATCAGTTAAGCGCCAAAAAACTAACTACTTATAGTGTTTTACCCGGAGAGTCAGCAACAGATTGATTTTCTTTTCCGTTTTCTCTTATCTCAAAAGAAAGTGTTTCTGCTATTCAAATTTTCAAATGGGAACGACAATTCCCATGAACATTTGGTGGAAGCTTCATGGTGGGCAAAACAGTTGTTTTCGATGATTGTTTGGTATGAGAGTGCGGAGTCGACTACCCAATAAAATACCTTACTATATACTTCATTCATTTAATTCGTTTATATGTTATCCTTTCATCTACATATGATTAGAAAAAAAATATGTCAATATTTAATAGATAAAACATAAGTAAAAGAAGTAGTTTCGATTGTATCAATTTACTACCTTTTCTTTTTACGAAATACAGCACATTACAAACCCTGAGAAATTGTTCAACTGGTGTAAATATATTTAAATAAATCTTCATTAACCTAAAAATATTCAATTTAACATAGTAAAGTCCAAACCAAATAATTAATATATTTTACAACAGAATCTTACAATTTCTCCTATTTTCAATTCATTTGTATATACATTAAAATCTAAGTAACTACGATTCGTCATTTTAGTTAGTCGAATGAATTATTAGTTCGGGTAACACCAGTCAAAGAAGATAAATTTTACCGTGATATTTTATAGACAACTTAAAAATAATATTTCAGATTTGATATTTAATGTTGTACAAAGATAAAATTATAGTTAAATTATAAAATAAGTAGTAAATCAATAGAGATTGTCAATTTACTAACATGTATTTAATTTCCTGTTTTGTTAACCAAAAGGATGGAAGGATTATATAGTATACACGGAATATATTTAGGTGTTTTATGTATATTTATTTATTTCAATGAGTTATACATAATGATATATATATTTAGTAAAAGAAAAATAGAGTACAAAAGGGTAACAAATCCAATTCTAATTATATGCTAATTATAGTTAATTTAGTTAGGTAAAATGATTGACACATGGACCAATTAAACGAATGGAATATACATTAGAGTATTTTATGGGTAGGTAATCTGCACCGCAAAAACAATATATGTGAATCATGAATGCAAGACTAAACAACAATTAGACCAAATGTGACTCATCTCCATAGACCACTCCTAGGACGGTTCGATTCGAGTTCGACTTGTTCAATAAGGTAATTGAGTCGAATTTCAGTCTTATATTATGTTCGTTTATGTATGAATTCAGCTCAACTTGATTTGATAAAGCTTGCTAATAATATATATTTAATAAATTTATATTTTTGTGTATATTTTTAATAAATAAGACTTGTTAAAACTCGTATTTTTCGTTGATGTAAGTTCAAATTCATCACATATTGTTCCAGTTCGAGTTCTTTTTGAACTTGTTTTGTTAAAAGTAGAGCCCGAACTCCCTATATAAATGACCACTGTGGCAAAAAATTATTTTTTGTACTGTGTACAATATTTATTAAAATGATTAATGGAGTCGTTGGAATGTAATTCTAACTCAATTTTAATTGAATTAGCATTCATATCGCTTTTATGTACCAATTTTAATTAAGTTCGGATAGTACCTATTTTTACACACTATTCATAAATTACAGTTCAATTGAAATTATCCCTTTATTAACTCTTTTTTCTCTCATTTTACACTTTTACTAGTACTAACCCGTGGCGTTACCACGACATATTTTACTTCTAATATGAATGAAATTTATAAAAAAACACATTAAATGATCGAAAAGTCCTATAATAACACTTAAAGTTTGAATACATTGTGTTATTAGAGAGGGGCATTGTAAATTTATAACAACAACTATACAATCCTCCTTAAGTTGGATTATATGATACCAGAAGTCCTAATAGTGTTTAGGAACTCGACATAAAAAAATATCTTCTCTATTAACGATATCATCTTCGTCATGGCATATGTTGTCAGAATTCATGAACTCAGTTAAATCTCCAGGTAAAAGGGACATTATATAGTCGTTGACTTCCTATACTGTCTCGTTGGTGGGAGCAAAAATATATTTATCCTGAAAGTACCAACCATTGTTAACTTGGTCTAATATGGTAGGGTGTGTGCTATCAACTATTGCAACGATTGGGTCACCAGGAGGGCGAATCAAGATATCATCAACCAGTTTAAATTCCACATCACCATTATTATCGTCACCGACCTCTCCATCTCCAGCATTTAACAACCAATCATCAAACTCTCTAATACTATCATTCTCGACATTGAATAAAATACAATAGAGATAATTAATAAATACGAATAATTAGAATCAATTTCACTTACATGAACTATACCTAAATTTTGTTAATTTATATGACATGTTATTAAAATGCCTGCAAACGCATGTTCTCCGTGAGCTTCAATACACGCCACGAACTCTAGAGCTTCGATGAGCATAGTGATGAATGGACCATGCACTGTCTACTACTCTTAGGTATGACTGGAAGTATTTGTCTAAAATCACCACATCCACCAAATGGCTTGTTCAATTCTCTACCATGATGACCTATCATTACGTCCGTTAGACTACAATCAAGAGCCTCAAAACAAGACTTGTTAGTCATTGGTGCCTCAACCCAAATTATTAACTTTTCAAGAGTCATGTAAAATCACTGGATGGGATCCTGCTGTATGTAGTAGTTTACTCGGTCTGCAAAGGATATTGAACCTAGAGTGTGTAGTACGACCACCAGGAAGAAGTAGAGAAGATACATATATACCCCTCGATGCAACTGGGAGATCACGTATACCACGTAATGCAGAACACACTGTATTCCGCAAAAATGTCTCTCCAGTGCCACCATAATCATATAGAAAGAAAACTCCACCAACATCCGAACTACTGCATCCATAGTAGTATGATACACATTTATTTTCTCATCGGTGAGAGACGGACACAAACGACTATGCTGCTCAATCATATGATTAACACGTAGGACATCTCTTCTAACCCAATTATTTTCTTCTTTTTTTTTTTTGAAATTTTTAACAATTTTGTTTTATTTTAAATATTTATGTATTAGTTTGTTGAATATTATAATTTATTCTTAGACTTGGTTTACATTTCAAATTAAGTTATTAAGTTCCAAGAGTTGGTTTTCAATTCGAATTGAATTTTCAAGTAGGAATCTCATGTTCTTATAATTGGTTTACACCGAGAAAGAAGTTAAATATGCAGGGGCAAAGTCAAGATTTTTTCTCGGTCTGTACTCTAGCTCGACTTTGGCTTATTAACATAATAGTAATTTACTCATTAAATTTTAAAAAACTTTATATATTTGTCATTTTTAATCGTGTCATAGAACTTCATACGTTAAAGGAAAATAAGCCTCCTCATACATAAAAGCACAATAATCAATAAACATAAACTGCACCTTATGCAATTAAAAGTACATTTTCTTACATTTCTACCTAAAACTACTTATCAACTTTAATGTAAGCAGTAGTTTTTTAGAACGCAAGTATCATAAAAAATTAAAAATAAATAAATATTCACAAAGTCTCGTGAAAATATGTCTATCTTTAATCTAAATATTGATAGATTCATATTGCTTACAAAAATATTGATATTTGTATTCAAAGTGTTGCCACGCCATATTTAACTTCTAATACGAAAGAAGTTTGGAAAAGAACATATCAAATGATCGAAAAGTCATATAATACTACTCAAAGTTTGAATACATTGTATTATTGGAGAGGTGCATTGTAAATTTAAACAATAACTATACCACCCTCCTTAAGTTGGATTATATGATACCAGAAGTCCTAATACTGTTTAGGAACTCGACATAATAAACATTTTCTCTATTGACGATATCATCTTCGTCAGAACATATGTTGTCAGAATTCATGAACTCAGTTAAATCTCCAGGTAGTTTCGTCCCTGAATATATGTCTCAAGTTTTCAGCACATACAACTGGCGACTAAACCATCGAATCACATCAAAATCATTTTTATCATACGGAAGGTTGAGTCTTCATGAACCATAACTGTTATCCGAATTTGATATTCGTTGTTCTACCCCCATAAAGTAGGAGCGATGCAATCTCGCTCGATGTAACATGTACCCCTAGAAAATACATGATTGATACAATCTCACTTGATCTAACATGAATAACTCTTTTATATCTCCTTTAAATTTATTGTTGAATTATTTATCCTTACCATGTGATCTGAAACTTTTCATTTTTTATCTATTTATTTATGTTTCATTTATTCATTGAATTATATGTAGAAAATCACATTGAATACTATTTTTATTCTAAATTAATAATTTTCATAATCCTGCTACTATTTTTAGTTTATATTATCATTAAATTTATAAACATATAACTAAAAAGCAAAAATAAATATTTTTTTTGACAGTAATTGAAACATTTAGTTTTTTTTATCTATTTATTTATGTTTCATTATTTAATTGCATGTTGAAAATCACAATGAATATCATATTTATTCTAAATTAATAATTGTCATAATCCTGTTACTATTTTTAATTATATTATCATTGAATTTATGAACATATAATTAAAAAGTAAAAATAAACAATTTTTTACCGAAATTGGTGTTTATATTCCAGTTTTGTGCTATAACTAACCTAATTAGGATATGTGCTCTTCAATTGCAATTATTTAAATTGAATTTAATTAAATTGACTCTAACTGAACTGTAGTATAAAATATAATTAAACAAAGTTGAACTGAATTAGAATGAATGGAACTTAACTAAATAAGTTTGTGGACGAAGAGAATAAACCCTTAATCTAAAATCTTCTCATAATTTCTTATTTGGTCCCTCTTCTTCTCACACCCACTCATAAATATCTATATTTAAGATTCAGCCTTCTATGACTTTTACGATTATGAGGTATTTGGGTGAACAATTATACATTTACATATTCTTTATACATGTTAAGTCTTTTAACCTTTATCATTATAGATGTTGACCTTTTATCTTGTTTCACAATTTATTAAATAATTTATTTTTATAAATGTTAAGTATGTTTAGTTTAATTGTTTATATAAAAAAATTCTTAAATCGTTTCTGCATTTCAAGTTTATCGAATAATTTTTTTCACTTGCGTATACTAGAAATTTTAAAAAATAACACTAAAAATATTGTATACAACTTGTACTAAGGCGTAAACTATCTTTATAGATATACAAATACCAAGATCTAATAAAATTGCTTTTCGTTCAAGAATGATTGGAATGACATTAAATACCTTAATCGAATTGGTTAAGTTGATGTACCATGACTCTTAAATGTTATGGGTCCGATTTCCATGTTCTAGTAGATGGTAGATCGCTAGGTAATGATTGATGTATTGATAAATTTGTGTAATATGATTGAGTTGAATTGATGATGATGGTAATAGCTATATTTCTAAACCATAAAAAATGTCCCATATACATCATTACAAAACAATCTTCAAGGAATCAATGAGATATTTTAAAAAAATGACATTAGATGAAAAATCATTAATTTACCACCTCAATAAACTATATAACTTTCTTTTTTCAATTTCCATAAATGTACTACACTTTTTCCACCCTATGCGACAAAACTTACATGACCTAGTGGTGATTACCAATATTAATAATCTACACAAATAATAGGTAGCAAGAGTACTTAATATCAACTATGTCAAACTTGTGATTGAATGTCATATTTTTCCTTAAAAAATAAGAAGAAAATTTAATGCTAAATGTGAATGAATTGGAATGAAAAAAAATTCATGCATGCTTTTTTCCCTAAAATATAGTATGAAATATAAATCAATTATTTTGGGGAAGAATTTGCCACATAGGATTTTTACCCATATGGCATGATTCTCCTTTGAGATAGCCCACTACTTTTAAATAATATATGGATTTATTTATTATGACAACCTTAAATTATCTTATAACATTAAATTTAAACTAATCAAATAATTCTAAAACATCTTATGTATATCAAATTATTTTTACAAATTATATACTCCTCCGCCTTAGCTTCATCTTCCTATATTTCATATTGGTCTGTTCTAACTCATCTTATCATCCCTTATATGAAAAATATGTCTACTACTTTATACACTATACCTTCTACTTTTTTCTCTCTATTATCACAATATCTTCTTTTTTTTTTTTTGAAGAAATTTGAGAGATGCATTAAGTACGAAAAATAATTATAAGACACCAAGTAGCATATTACAAATCCTTCCTAATTATATGACATAGTTAAAGTGGACAAACATCCCACAAAAGAGAGAGTACTAGAATTATAAATGTCATGAACAACATTAGTCCCAAAACTCCGATGACTGGATTGTTTGGCTAAATAATCTGCTGCACTATTCCTTCTAGGATTAATATATGTAACATGCACTTCTCCTATAAATTCCATCAACTGGTATGCATCATCCATAAGTGCTTGGTATCGCATGGCTAGAGCTTCCTTCCTATTTGACAATATTTTCTATTTTATTCACCATTTTTTCTACTTTATCACATTCTCTCCTATTGTATTCACATTTTTCTTAAAATGTGTGCAAGAGTTAGGGGTGTTTATCGAATCGAACGAACTAAACATGGGAGCTTATCGAACATTTTAGTGTTCGTGTTCATGTTCGTCGAACAACTCATTCACTTGTTCATGTTCAGTTCATTACGGTTTTCGTTTGTTCATGTTTGTTCGCGAACAGTTCAGTTCATTTGTTCATTAAGGTCATGTTCATGAACAGTATGTTCGTTATTGAAATCACAAAAATCAAGCAAAAATATTATAAAAACAGATTGAAAGGTCCCTAAAAAACAATATTTCAAAACAAATATCATAATCCCACATAATATCATACATTCATCATACAAATAATATAAATTAAGACGAGCTACAAGTCTACAACTATCCAAATGTATTAATATATTATATTACTTACTATAGTATTTATAATAATAAATATTGTTCACGAACAGTTCGCGAACTACCAAACAACAAATTTTGTATACGTGTCTGTGTTTGTTTGTTAACGAGCGTGTTCGCGAACAGTTCGGACATGTTAATATCGAACACGAATTGAGCGGTGATTGAAATTTTCGTGAAATTTTTACAAACGTTTGATTCGCTAAATACCCCTAGCAGGGGGCACGTGATGTTCTACTTGAGAGGGAAGGAGTATTTAAAACTATAAAAGTTTAATTATATTTCCAATTCAAAGATAACTTTTTCCTAATTCAATTAAAATTCAATTATTATAATATTATTCATATAAGAACTTATTTTAAAACATATTTCATTCGTCTTAAATTCAACTTTTCTTTTTTCAATTTGAGACGTTTCAATAACTTTTTTTTTAGAATGAGACATCTCAATATAAATTACTCATTATTTTAATAAAAATTATATGTTACCTACTTTATTTACCATCTCTCATAATTATTATATTTACTAGCTCTCATATTTTTATTCAATTTATTTATTATTTTATTACAACCAATTTTGTTTTATTTTATGTGTTCGAAGATGTGGTTAATTGAAACTGGATCATAGTAATTACTAAGGCCCTATTTAGGATACATTATTACTTAATTCTTGGAGTCTTGGAGTCTCACTGTCTCTCACGCCTATACACTATAGCTGATGTTATCACAACATATTGGGAAAAAAAACCCTAATTTCCATAAAACACCTGCCGGCGGCCCTACGCCTCTGATCTATGGCGGCGACTCCCTGTCCCGTCGGGACATCAATCCCGTTGACTACTAATTTGCCCAAGTTTAGCTCCGTCCTTATCCGTCCAAATACTACTACTCCAGTTTCATCCATGGGAGTTACGAGC
>JAYMSP010006427.1:0-11667 GCA_036897095.1 Plantago elongata | reverse complement strand
CATTTTTCAAGTAGTTTCTTAGTCTTTTGTAATATTTATTAAAAACAATACTTGTAACGGTTGATTTTGGATGTTTTGCATGTTTATAAATTTTTTTACTTAATATGACGTATAGTGTTAGGCCTTGTTTAATTATTTTTGCACAGAGCCCCTCAATTCTCGATGACGACCATGTGGTTAAGACAAAACTCTCACATGTAGAGAATCCAAAACCTCCAGTGGAAGGCAATACCCCCATTTAGAGAGAGTAAGAACGGTGGGAATGGAGAAAGAAACAAAGAAGAAAGTCTAGAGAGCAACTTTTTTCAGCTTCAGACTTTCCCCGATGAATGACTTGAGAAACCGTTAGACTATTTAATGTTGAATTTCTTTAAGTATTTAATAACCATGTTTTATTAGCGTTCTGTTATAAGTTCCCTTTTGTAAATTTGTAGAAATTACACTGTTGTCTAGGATGACTTATATAGTCAATTAATGTTTTGAAGCACGTTGTATGAGTTGGAGGAGATTACTTGCAAAGTAGATGAAGAATGTTTAAACGCTTCTGCTGAGGGCTATTATCCAAGAATACGAGAAGAAGGACGTTTGTGAGTGTCCAAGTCCAAGAAGCTGAAGCCAGGAAGACATCATTGCAGTGCAATACTCAACTCTTGCAACTGAAGCAGCTGGAAGCATAATACGCAAGGAAGAATCCCTCGCTGCGGCAAGGAAATCATTAATAGCCCATAATATGAGGATATTACTCCTCCTCTAATGTCTGTAAAGAGTATGTATCTCATGTATGAACAACATATGTGTGTAGGACGGTGTTTATATTATTGTGGTTTCCTCCCATAATGTACTCTTGTTGGTCGGATAAGATGAACAGCTACATAGGCTTTCAACACTTTCATGCACTGGGCGAAGGTACCCATAGCTCCAACAGCCAACAGGGCTATAGCACCACCCTTCCAAAAAAATGAAGTAATTATATATGTCTATTTTTGTAAAATTATATATATAAACCTGCCCAATATATGATATAGATAATATAAATTAGAAAATTTTAGCATAATTAAGCTATATATTAATTAATTCATTAATATTTTATCCTTTAAAAAAATAATTTGTCAATGTTTATACATATAAAAAATAATTTTAAATTCAGCACTACCCATCATAAATTCATGCTTCGTCCTGATGCAACTGTATGTGGAACAAATAACGTTTTGCCAGAGTCTCACCGTCGCAGATATGTGCAATACTTCCTAGTGCACAGCTACACCTATCGAATCCTGCTGCACAAGGTGAAAGAAGCAAAATACAATATGGAGTAGCAACATTACATTTTGTTTTGAAAGGTATTCAGTTTCAGTCTGTCAATTACAGTACAAGAGTACCAAAAGTAAAATGTGCCTTTAAGAAAGCAATGCAAACAAGCTTGATTCTGAAATGTTATGTACACAATCTTCCATTGGTCGACAATTTTTTTTTATTTTTTGATTTTGTTTGTAGTTATGAGAAGCCATGAATAGAAATGCTCACAAATCCAGAGACTAATCCTACTCAGTTATACAGGGATTGATAAAGTAGGAGACTTAATCATACTTGAAAAAAAAAAGAGCTGCTACTGGGAGACAAGGGTGAGAAGAGCATAACTTTTCGTGAACACAAGTAATGAGCAGTGAAGGAATATTGAGGATTCAAACTCATGCTTTTGGACAACAACCATCTGTTAAATGATATACTCTAACTGAAGAACAAAGAGTTCACTGACAACAAGTCTAAATCATACATTCTCCAGAATTGTATATTGTACTATGCTTATTATGTAATATGTAATTTATCCTTACAGATGCAGCAACAGGAATGCAAGAAAACACATGAAAGTGTTTAATTGCATTTTGAACAGATCCACCAAAGCAGTGAACCATTCACTTTTCTGGTCTCGTAAGTACAGATCAAAGTCATAAGGAACGACAACAAAGATTGGCCTAAGATGAAACTATGCCATATCGAAGTACTATGAGTTGTGATAGAACATTGCATTATTTAATGAAAGAGATATCAGAATGAGACTAGAGGAGATCCGCTGGAATGAACATCAGAGGTTTCAGAAAACCTTTGCCTTGGAGAAAATTCATTGCTGGCAGCTGCATCAACATCAACATTCATAATACCTTTTCTCTTCTGAGAATCAGACTTGTGCATCTCTCCTGTCTCATCTGTCGTGCTCACTTGTTGCATTTTCTGGTGCTCCGATAACATGGCCTGGGCTTCTGCCACCACAGATTCATCATCATCTGTAGCATAAAGTATCCGTTTTATAGCTGCAATGATCTGCAACACAAGTAGCAATACATAAGCATCCCTCCATTATGCTTGTATTTAACATAAAAATCGGAAAAGTTTTTCTAAATTTATAAAATGAAACTCCTGCCTAAAAAGCACAAATAATGGTACCGGTGAATTCTCAATAAAGGACGTCTGGCACAACAACTCAACATCTCTCAACTTGGAAAAGTAGAAATCCCTCTCCTTCTCAAGACCATCCACTGATAGCTTCAGTTCAGTAATCTGCAATATATACAATAACATGAGCCACTAGTCTTGTTAAGAGATTATATATTTATACAGGAGAGATAGTGAAACCTGTTGCTCAAATGTTGCACGTTCTTCAGAACTCATAGAAGGTGGTCTACCACTTGATGAAGGTCTTGCAGATTTGACAGATTGACTTGTTATGTTGGAGTGAGATGCATCAGATCGGCGATTGCTGTTAGCAATGTGCTTAGGAGGGGCAGCAGCTGATCCAGTTGGAACATTTGATGCATGTCGGGACGCAGCAGATCTTTTGGTTAGCTCTTTCCCACCCTTGGATGCTTCTCTCCTTTCCAGAGCGTTGTAACCACTATCCGCAGCAACAAGATAAAGTATCAATTTATCCATTAAGGCAATTCACAATTCATACCAGCTATAGCTTGATGGGAAAAATAATATGTCTAAACAATTGATTTGATACCAATGCAGCTGCTTATAGATTCCTAATTTGATTTCCTGATCTAGGATGTTTAATATAAAAACCCCAGGCTCTCCCAAGAGACAGTATACATCCAAGAGTGCAACATTCTGATGAATATAGCCTCCAGGTCACAATCACCTTTATCATTCCAACCACAAATAAAAATCCACACCATATCCACGAATGATCAACCACAAGAAAGATCTAACACAAAACTTAAAGCTACACACATCACCATCATCATTCCAACCACAAGAAGGATCAACACTAAGTCCATGAATGCAACATTCTGAATAAGAACTACAACTCAGGGTCTCTCTCAAACACATCCAAGACACAGGAGAAAATTACAAGGATCTCTACGAGATAACAGAACAAAAGGCAATAAGATAATTACACAAGTTATGATAATTAACATTAATAGATTGGAAAAAATTGACCTACCGAGTTATAACATTGGTAACATATCGAATTATCAACAGATTACAATTCAAGAAAAATTCATATGTTTCATGCTGTTACATAGCTACAGTTTAGTTCCAGATTGCATCAAACATAAAATAAACAATATTTAATATCAGAACACCTAACTTAATATTGCACAAACCAGCATCTATGCACTGAGTTAACTCTATGGAAAGCGACAAAACATCAGCTACTCAAAACAAAATATGCGGACACTAAAGCAATAAAGATAAAGTAACATAATATCAGAACACTGAACTTAATATAACAAATGACAGCATCTGTGCACAGAGTTAACTCTATGAAAATCCGACAAGCATCAGCTACTATAAAAACAATAAGCCGGTAAAAAAGGTTCGAGATCTGACCTATTCATGACTCCGCCATTAACAGAATCACAGTAACGCTTCATCCATTGCATGAATTCCAGATTGTCCAGAGGTCTCCCCTTGATCAGTTTGTTCACTTCGATATGCTGTTCTTGCAAAATCAACCAAAGAGTCAAACACACCAGAAAGGCAGAAACAACAGACAAGTTCAATTTCTCACCCTAAAAAATGTACTCGCAACAACAAAACCTAGAAACTGAAACTAGATCGAATCAGGAACACCGTACGCACCTTATTAATCTTCAGCTTGTTAAAAACATCCTGGAGAACCTTGTAATTCTGGATCATGTCGTACTCATTCTTCGCGTCAAAGTTGACCTTGTGCATAGGAACCATTCCCGGATGAACCGAATCCATCAGCTGGCAGTGAACAGCACCCGTACAAGCCTGCAAATAAACAATTGAGGTCACAAATGGCGATTGTCAGACGAGACTAGGATTGTTTGAGTGATCGATTGTAGTGAAACGTACCTCTTCGACTTTGGAGAGATGGAGAAGGAGAGTTGAGTTGATCCAAGCGAGAATCTCGACGCGGCCAACGAAGTACGCCGGATCCATGATTCCGATGTTTGTCGCCATTTTGCGATGGTTTGTGAATTGCGTGAATTTATCTTCTCTGGAACTGGGAGTAATTAGATTTGGAAATGAAGAAGCGAGAGAGACGAGCGGGAATGCTATCTGCTTTTGTAATTCAAAAAGTTGCCGTTAGGGGTTTCATATGAGGCCTTTCTTGGGCTGGGCTTATTGTATGAGCACTCCATTTAGTCCTGGGTGAGTTTTACCCAAGCCCAATTTAATAATAAAGATTAAAATTGGATCAACTCAATATCAAATTAAATGTAAATTCAATCCAGCCCCTATTAAATTAAATTGAATGGGTAGAATTGAACAAAAACCAATGAAATCCACATTAGTCAGCTTTAGCCGTCATCTTCAATTTTTCTCCTCTTCTTCATCTGTTTGCCGTCTTCTTCATCAGTTCGTCTGCCACCATCTGTTCATCCGCTCGTCTTCAATTCTTTATATGCTCGTAATTCTTCTGCCTGTCTTCTTCATAGGCAAATATGTGTCGAACTTGCAAATTGTCCAACTATTCCAAATTAGAGATGCAGATTTGGGTGAATTCAAGTCACAGTTGATCGAGTTTTGTTCCGAGAATTACATGGCGATTTAGGCGGCCTATCCATGGCAACAGCTCTGCGAGTTGCTTCTGCAGTTATGCGTCTCTGCCCGTGCTCATTGTCAATCTATTGAAACGGAGAAGATTGGACAAGAAGGTTAGAAACCTAATTTAGCATTTGAGCAGTGAACAAGCAATTCTGATAGCGTTCAGCTTTTCCTTGGTAAGCCGGCCTTTTCTTTTACACGTATGACGTATGTATGATTGCCGAGCCACAATATTCATCAATTCAAATTCCTTATCAGTTTGAGTATAATTGGACGGTCACTTCTCTATCACCAATTTTAATTTGTTACTTCCAGTCTCTCTTCCATACCATTATCGTGTATCAATCCAATTTAGTTTTCTTCCTCTCCTAAATTTACAATTGTTGCATTCAAGCATTTGGATTTCTCTGTCACGTACCTAGGCTTTTGTAAATGAAAACATAGGATAACATCTATCACCATCATTCTCTTCACTGATCACAATTAATTAGCCTTCCCCTGATCAAATTAGTTGTTCCTTAAGTAATTGGCATTAACTACTATTGGTCATTGCCGTGTAGTATGTAGTTAGTACTTGTACCTTCTTAACTTAATTTTATTTTATAAGTGAATTGATTATTGTATAATTATTACTTTTAGGTGTTTAAGTAGACCGTATAGGATGGCACCAACAGAGTTGCGAGAGCACCAGTCTTGTTTGTGAAGAAGAAAGATGGGAGTATGCGCCTTTGCATCGATTATCGAGAGTTGAACAAGGTCAGGGTGAAAAATAGATATCCTCTTCCACAAATAGATGATCTGTTTGATCATTTGCGAGGTGCTAAGGTTTTCTCAAAGATCGACTTGAGGTCCGGTAAATCATCAACTGAAGATTAAGGATGGAGATGTGCCTAAATCAGCTTTCCGGACTAGGTATGGCCATTATGAATTTGTTGTTATGCCCTTCGGCCTCACCTGCAACTTTTATGGACCTCGTGAATACGGTATTTAAAGAGTACCTTGACCAATTTGTGGTAGTTTTCATTGATGATATACTGATCTACTCGAATAGCAAGGAAGAGCACGCAGAGCATCTGAGGTTAGTGATGAAAAAGTTAAGAGATGAGCAGTTGTTTGCATAATTCAGCAAATGTGAGTTCTTGTTGGATCAAGTTGCATTTTTGGGTCATGTAGCATCTGGCGAAGGAATTTATGTCGATCCGTCTAAAGTTGAAATCGTGGTGAGTTGGCCTCGCTCGACTAATGTGAGCAAAATTAGGAGCTTTCTTGGATTCGCAGGTTACTACAGGAAATTCGTTCTAAGGCTTCTCAGTTTTATCCCTACCATTGACTCGTTTAACCCAAAAGGGAGTGAAGTTTGAATGGTCTGATGAATGCACGAGGAGTTTGGGGAATTGAAGCACATATTAGTCTATGCGCTTGTTTTAAGCTTACCCAATGATGTCGAGGGTTTGTCATCTTCAGTGATGCATCGAAGATCGGTTTAGGGTGTGTCTTGATGCAAAATGATAAAGTGATAACTTATGCTTCTCGACATTTGAAGCCTTATGAAAGGAATTACCTACTCATGATCTAGAGTTGGCAGCAGTGGTTTTTGCCTTGAAGATATGGTTGTCATTACTTGTATGGGGTGAGATGTGAAATCTATACCAACCATAAGAGCCTTAAATATTTGTTTATGCAAAAAAGAGTTGAATATGAGGCAACGAAGATGGTCGGAGTTAATCAAGGATTATGATTTGGGAATCAATTACCATCCCAGAAAAGCTAATGTAGTTGTTGATGCACTTAGCCGAAAATCCCCATTAGTGGCATCCATGTTGACCCAGGATAAGATGATTTTGAAGGAGTTAGAAGACCTAGATATCGAAGTGGTGAGTAGTAGGGACTCCAGTATCGTGATTGCTAGTCTAATAGCTCAACCATTGTTGACTGATCGCATCAAGGAAGCACAAAAGTAAGATTCAGAGTTGGTCAAGATTATTGAAAGGTTAGCGAATGGTTTGTACCCAAAATTTGGAATGCATGATGATGGTTCCTTGAGGTATGGAATAGGGCATGTGTTCCGTCCAATGTCGAATTGAAGGAAGAGATATTAGCCGATGCTCACAGATCTCGGTTTTCTATACATTCGGGTGGCACTAAGATGTACAGAGACTTGCTAAAGCACTTTTGGTGGAAGGGCATGAAGCGCGATGTAGCAGACTTCATAGCTAGATGCATTACGTGTCAACAAGTGAAAACTGAGCACCAACGGATTGCGAGTACATTGCAGAATTTGGAAATTCCTCAGTGGAAATGGGAGCATATCACTATGAATTTTGTTACCGGTCTACCACCTACACCAAGGAAGAAGCACGATCCAGTTTGGGTAATTGTAGATCGGCTTACTAAATCAACGCACTTTCTGCCGATCAAAAAGTCTAATTCGTTGGATAAGCTAGCCAAGAAGTATGTGAAGAATATAGTTTGCATGCACGATGTGCCGGTGAGCATAGTTTCAGATCGTGACTGGAGGTTTGCTTCTCATTTTTGGAAGAGTCTACGGAGTGCTCTGGACACACAGTTGAAGTTTAGTACAACATTTCATCCACAGACTGATGGCCAATCAGAAAGAACAATTCAGAATTTGAAGATATGTTGAGAGCTTGTGTCATGGACTTTAAAGGGAGATGGGGTGAATATTTGAAGTTAGCAGAGTTCGGTTACAACAACAACTATCAGAGTAGTATTGGTGTAAGAACCACAAATTTTTAATACGATATTTATTATTATTTTAACTGATCGGTGACTACTAATTCGACGAGTGCAAAATATTTAACTTTTAACATCGAGTCAAATTCGGAAATTAACATCCGCTTACGATCGCCAGTTAATTACGAATAAGTGTTAAATTAGTGCCCGATTAATAAAATAATAATAAAAATAATAAAATTAAAAATATTTATTTTAATTTTTATATGGCTTTAATTCGTCTTAAATATTGCCTGAGAATTGATTTTGCATTTTTTCGGAATTTATTTACGAGCCGTTTGGAAGCCAGAAGGAACCAGGTGTATATAATGGTAAAAGGACCACAATACCCTTAAATTCCTTCTTCTTCAGTGCCATTCTTCCATTTCTCCAATTTCGTCCCGTTCAGTTCGCGAATTGCTTCCCCAGGAAGCTAGCCGCCATCGACCACCGACCCCAGCTGCCGGTTAAAAGGACCGGATTAACCCTACAGCCGCCGCACGCATGGAAGACGCGTGGAGGCACGTGTCAACCGTAGAAGAACGGAGCGGGATAGGTGGCCGGACACGCGGCACCAAGATGGGACTCCGGCTGACCAAGAGGCGGCGCACCCCGCCTATAAATGTCGTTCCTCCTGCTCTTCCGCCACTACACGGCCTCACGCCGCCTTCACCGCCGCTTCTAAAACCACCCCTTATTCGCCGGATTAGTGTCGCAAAGGCGACCAATTTTTCCGGTAAGTATCCCGCCTTTTCGATTTTCTTCGAATATGGAACGGGAAATTGAGTGATTAATTATTACAGCCTCCTGCCGCCCCGTCACCACCACCTCGATTGCCGACGACTCTGCTCGCCTTTCCTCTACTCGCGCGCTCGCATTCTGCTTGGTTAGTGCCACCCTTTTTCTCGTTTATAGTCGAATTTTGGGAGAAAAGGAAATGAATTGAGTAGCTGTGTTGTTTGAATTTATTTAACAGTTTGAGTTTGCATAGTGTAGCTTGTATTGTATATTGCATATTATGTATCGCGTGTCTGAGATAGATATAGTTGTCGACTGGCCGTCGACTGTAAGCAAGATAACGCAGGTTGCGGACTGATTGTTTGAGTCTGAGTTTTGGTTGAATTATAGCTATGTTGTACGGATTGTTACCTGCTTATTCGTGTTGTCACCGTAGTGACACATTTAATTATTATGCGTCGGGTTAAACTTATTGGAATGAAGTGAATGCGTAATGGAAATGACAGTAGGAATAATACTAAGCTGTTAGGTCATTACATTAGCTGACCTTTGACGTTAATCTAAGTGATGTTAGTCGATAGCTTATGGAATAGAGGATTCATGCTTGTTTGGTGATTTTAAGTTAAAATAAAAAGGGGCAGATCGGTTAATGGTTAAATACGGGTTGAGTATAGTGTTAATTTAATTAAATTGTCGGCCGGTCATTTGATATCTAAATTAACTACTTGTGCGTCATATCCTTAGGTTTGAACTAGAGTTAAGCATTAAACATAATTATGTCAATTTGCGTGCGTCTCGTCACATCATATGATTAGTTGTCTATGTTAAGCGTAGTCGTTAGTTAATTAGCACTACTTGATTGTTCTGGGGAAATATTTTCGGGAGTCTTTTAATTATTTAGCGTTGAAATTAAGTAGTATTGTCTATTTATCAGGAATTACGAAGTCGCATAGCTTGCAAGATATCCACGGTGAGTGATTACGAGCTTTTGGCATCCGGGCCTGGGAAAGTTGATACCGTTCATTACTTGCAATTTCCATACATGTTCCTATTTATGTACCTGTCTGTCTAACTCTGATTGCGTCCACCCGACGACGACCGACTAACTCCGATTCGATTTCTGATTTCGATTATTAATTGTAAAACTGTAGATGACTTGTATTTAGGGATACCTGACCTGTATTGACCTGATACTCTATTGTTCCAGTTACTGACTGATATTGCATCATGATCCTATTTTACTGATCCTCATGAATTGCATTGCACGAAAACTGGTTTTGTAAAGCAACCACACACTGTTTTTGACAAATTTGGGAAACCGCACTGGTCGACATACTGTTATTAATGTTGGGTGATTTCACCTGCAGCGCTATCTTTTCGGGCACTACTGACTGTACAACCATTCAAACGGTCTGGATTTTATGAGTTGTGATGGGTCGTGCCTGTCGTAAAAAGCAGCTCTCACTCGCGGTCACGCCGCCACTGTTAAGATCGATACCTGATCAGTTCGGTCTAGTCCAAGACAGATACTGTTTAGTACTGTAAACCTGGCACCTTTCATGTGCTATGATCACTGACTGACTGATACCGGTTTCCCCACTGTTTTAAATTGCCTGATCAGCGTGTTGTAGTGGTTTGATGTACTGTTGCATTCATACTCATATTCATGCATGCTTGATTATCCTCACTGAGTCTTTATGACTGACACTCTCCTTCTCCTGATACTGATTTCCCAGGCTTTGAACACGAAGAGAGGACATGGTAGCTAGGCAGACAGACGGACTCTAGCTTGTTTCCGCTGCTGATCTTGTAGATGTGTGTTTTATTTATCGAACTATAAAGTACATTTGGGGTTGTAATAATTATTACTTTGATATATTGATGTATTGGATGTTCGGCATAATCCTTGACGTCCGGACCATACCGGGGCCTTACAATTTGCATGGCTCCATTTGAATCTCTTTATGGAAGGAAGTGTAGGTCTCCGATTTTGGGCTGATATTGGTGAAAGGAGATTGTTAGGTCTGGAGTTGGCTAAAGTTGCGGAAGAAAAGATACCGTTAATAAAGAAAAGACTGGAAGTAGCTCAGAACAGACAGAAGAGTTGGGCAGATTTGAAAAGAAGACATTTGGAGTTTAATGTCGGTGAGTCGGTTCATTTAAAGATTTCTCCATCTAAAGGAGTGATGCGTTTTGGGCAGGGTGGGAAGCTAAATCCTCGCTATATTGGACCGTTTGAGATTCTCGAAAGAATTGGTGAAGTGGTTTATAGGTTGGCATTGCCACCGGATCTGTCTAGAGTGCATAACGTGTTCCATGTTTCACTTTTGAGAAGGTATGTTGCTGATCCTACACACGTTTTGAGTTATGAGCCTGTAGAAGTTCGAAAGGATCTGTCTTATGAGGAGGCACCAGTTGGTATAATTGATCGTAAGGTGCAAGAGCTGAGAAAGCGTGTGATACCGTTTGTGAAAATTCAATGGTCACACCACTCAACTAAAGAAGCAACTTGAGAGTTGGAGGACGAAATGAGGAAGTCTTACCCCCACTTCGATGATGAACGTGCACTTTAGTTTCATTTTTGCAAGTTTCGGGACAAAACTTCCTGTAAGGGGGGAAGGATGTAAAACCCGAGAATTTATTTTATTCTATTATTTTCGTAATTAAGTTAACAATTTAATATTATATATTTTTTATTAGTATTTGAAATATAATCCTAATAGTAGTGGGAGTGGGTGCTTTCCTTATTAGTTTTTCCTTTAACCTATATAAGTGTTCTCTCACTCCTAACATTGTGAAAAGAGTTCCACTAGGTTGATTTAGGGCATTCCTTGATTGAAATAGAAATATTGTGCATGCTCCCAATTTTGGTTCAAGCTTCTGACAATGATTTTCACCTTCTCAGAATATATGTCACTTTCTTCAAGTGCAGCCATATCACTCATGAGAGTAGTAAACCGAAAATTAAGTTCTTCCATAGTTTCAGAGGGACCCTATTTGAAGTTTTGAAATTTCAATTTCAATATTTTGAACTTGTTTTCCTTAGTTTTCTCAGTTCCGGCACATCTATCTTCTATCAATTGCTAGGCAACTTTCGCCGTCTTTGCACACCACAGTTTGCACTGTATGTGCTCAGGTGTTGATCAAATGATGATGTTACGAGCTTGACCATCC
>JAYMSP010006426.1:0-11668 GCA_036897095.1 Plantago elongata | reverse complement strand
GGGGTGGAGGGGGGTTCTGGCAGGTACTCCATGCGCAGATAACTCACTTTGATCTCCTCTCTACTTTCTTGATCTCAACTGGAGGGAGGGGGGAAGGGGACAATAGCGTATGCAATCATATTTGTAAAATAACATTTTTTTCTGTGTTTGGTGTTATGATGTGACACATACCACCGTGAAGTTGAAAAGAAAACAACAAAAAAATGTGAAATTTATAGAATCTAATCTTTTTGTATGTGTGGTGGGCACATACGACCGCGGGGTTGCTGGGAACAACCCATTTGATTGTGTTGGATTTTGGTTCGAATTTGAGAGATACAATTTAGAGAAAAACATGTACTGCTATGTTACTATTAATTAACAGGTTAGTACAATAGGACCCGATACAAATATATATTATCAATCGTCGGGTCTCAAACGGATAAATGTTGGATTATACACTTTTCAAATCGTATATGTTATGAGCAGTATTCTTACGGTTTATATAGTTAGCATAAATGAAGACCCGTCATGACCAACATTGTTTATATAAGTGTAACTACCTTCTTTTTTCTCAATTGATTTATTCTGTCTTTTTCTTTCTATTAATTTATATTATCAAAAGTAAACTATACCGTGACACCGTCATCGGTTAGTACCAGTTGAATTTATTATTCAATTTATTAGAAAAGCTCAAATTCACAAAAACTTTTAACTTCTTTAGAATGAATTTTATATTAAATTACAGCTCTTAGGTACTTGTCATTTAGAGTTTTAAATGATACGGATTAAAATAGAGATTTTTTTCAGAGTTATAAGTTTCTAATTAAATTTAATATACTAAATAGGAGACCTTGTAACTTTTTATAGGGTAAGGCTGATAATACATTTTTCTATTATAACATTACCAAAACTAATTTAGAGACAATGGATTGAAATGCGAACTACTTAAGTAGATCTAAAATTATTTCCGGTATCGACACTTGTATCAGTTTGTTCTTCTATGCGTCATGCTACAAAAAAAAGTGACTGTTAATATTGAATATCTCTAATTCATTTGTGGAATAGTGGTGATTTTCAAGTAGTTCCCCTATAAATTTTGTTTGAGAGGTTAAAATCATATCCATATATTAAATCATTATTAAAAAAAAAAGGAACAATGTAAAACTCGAATCATAGTCGAGTTGAATTAATAATGAGTTAATTCAAATTTGACTTAAAAGTCCTAATTTTAATAACTCTAATCCCAAGGCAGGCACATTTGTAGTGTATTTTAATAACTCTAAGTTATTACCTTCGACTATTTGAATCTATCTCTATAAATTTATTTGGAGATCATTGCAATTTTTTACATGAATTGAAGATTTATCCAGTACACCTGAAAAATGCAGCAGATGTAGGCTCCCAGTTCTTGTGTGGAACTTTTACCTATCGGGTCCATTTGAACTGGATCTGTACAAGAAAAGGGATCAAGGCACAAAATAATACCATTCCAATTAAAAGTCATGATAATTCATCTGAAACCAGTCAATTTCGCAACATATCCATTTGCAGGTTCAACTAGTAATACCAATTGGACCAGTCTACTCATTACTCAATACCTAAAAAAAAAGATGACACAACCGCACAAGTAGTTTAGATTGTTAGAACACTCAATATTCAAAATTAAGGTTCAACAGCTTGAAAATAGCCAGCCTAAAGTATCAAATCAACAGCATAATGCAATGCTGATATAAATTGAACATGCCAAATACAATTACAAGCTTCAGCTTCGGATACTCTAAAATCTAAATAACCTCACCAGCTGAACAAAAAGTCAACAATATCCCTTAGTAAAACAGGAAGATGTTAAGGCAGATTAATATCGCCTTCTTGCTCTACGGACATTACAACAGATGCTAATGCATCCTGTGAATTTATATCTCAGCTTAATAGGAAACTCATGGAAAAATGTTACATAGCTATGCCTCGACTATAAATGGGTAGATCTGTCCCATAAAAAGCCAAGGTGATGTCGAATCCACCATTAAGAATGATGATCCATTGAGCTGAGAGTACTGTATAACGGGGATAACTCACAACAACGAACTTGAGAAACTCAAAGCTTCCTCAAGCTCACAATGCTCAGGGACTTGGAGGTCGTGATTATTAGGAATGTCATCATCCAAGATGCGGCTCGTTTTAAGCCATTTTCCATAGGCAGCAATTAGCAGAGCCTCCGCACGTCCTGCAAGGAATAGAAAGAAAGGAATGTAAAACCTAGAAGATGCAAGCAGTTAGACAGTCCAGGGTTTAAAAGGGCAACATTTAAGACAGCTCTCCAGAATATTTCCATGACCTGCAGCCCTGTACTAGAAGCCTTATTACCCATCTTCAATCTTCTTTATCCTAAAGAATTTTCTTAAACGCTTTTTTGCATTTGATAACAATTTATGAATGCAACGCCAGGATCACATGTCCGCACCTTGAGCATGGTGCAACAACCAAATAGGCATGCCCTATACCTTCAAATACTCTTTCTGGCACTTCATAGTTCATACAATATCATCAAGCCTGTACTTACTTCTATTACTTTCTACAGGCAATCAGTATTAAAACTTGCAAAGTATTCTCATGTCAATTAAACACATCCTTTCAACCATTGCCTTAATTTTTTATACATATAATCATCCACATTCCATCATGACCTAATAAAAACTTAAAATTCCTTAAATTAGACAAGGTAAGAAAGTTCATTCAATAGTTTCACCAAGGATAAAAGGAATTGAAAGATGAACAACCAATGTAATACAGTGATCTAATACGACCAAATATTATTTATACTATTCTATAGTGGATTTTTTATTGCTTTTGCTCTCAAATTGCCAATAATACCACTACATACATGGTTACCAGATACCCATGGAGAAGCACACTATAGTACTTGTATGCTTCTAGCTGGAATCTTATTAAAAATGGGAGTGTGTGGATTAGTTCGAATCAATATATAATTATAGCAAGATATAAACAGCCCTGGCTAGATGATCAATGCATTTCACTGAGTGGCATAACATTAAAGAAAAGATGCAGCTAACCATGATCTTTCTTCCGTAACAACAGAGAACTCATGGATGGGAAAAGAGTAGAAGCAAGCTCTCTGCTGTCATCCTGTCAAGCAAAGCAACCTTCATATTTAAATTTAAGTAAATCGGTTCAGGGCGCATTGCAGCATTACAATTTACAAACATATAGCAAAACTAAAGAATGCATCAAAAAGGTTTTAAAGAAGACGAAAAATACTAGTACTTGTTTCTAGAAGTTATAACTTATAACACGATCCCAAACATTACAACAAAACCACCACATGTGCACTTAGTTCAAGTAAACTGCCATGAAATTTTAAATGAAGTAGTTGGATATACAAGCAGGATACTACATAATATTATGATATGTGCTGTTCTAACGAATTCTGTATAATCCTCATGCTAGTACGAGGCTCGCACCCTATACATAATGTCATTCCAGATGACACATTCATAGATATTACAATCACAGAGCATCAGATTCAAGATTGGCTAGGTAATATTCTCAGCAGAGATTGAAAAGTTCGAACTGTAACAAATGATGAGTTCATGACACTCTACAAGATTAGAACAGGCCTACCTTACATGCACGTGAGAGGTTAAATTCTTTCTTCCACAAATTCGGTGGGACTGGAACAACAGTATATCCTGACGCAACTAGTATTCCTATCCATAGTCCATACCCAAATCCTACACTGAGCCAACCCTTCAATGCAACAAAATGAAACTTCAGAAATCATCAATCCAATGTAATAGAAAACCAGGAGATGATTAAGTGCATTAGGAATTAGGAAGTAAGGAAAAGATATACACAAAGTCTCTAGAGAGGCAGAGTCTAGACAACTTATCTAGAGATGACCTAGGATGTCAGGAAAATCATGGATATTATTAATCAAAACATCTATGTCGTTAACAAAATGGAATTCTTGTACATATGAAAAAACACCAATGTTGCCAACATGGACGTTTGATTGATAACATCCGCGATTTTCTAAAAATATAGGTCCGTTATATAGAGACCGTCTCTCAGGTGACTTACTCAAAGATATATAGTATGCAATATAGTTTTCCTTTTTTCTTTTTCTTTTTTCCTCTGAATGGGTCATGCAAGCAGTGTACAGATGATGCACATAAGTGTGCCCTTTAAATATTTTTGTTGACAAGGATGATAAACTTTACGAGTCAAGTATCCAAGACTTGAAACATTTATTTGTCTGAACCTTGGACACATGCATGTGAGTTGGTTGGAAATGGAGTTTTATGTGCATATTGATATAGCCCAACAGGAGGTGAAAGCAATGACGATGGTGAATTACATGGATTAGATGATGTACTAGATAGACTCAAGGTACTACAAAAGTAGTTCTTCAGAAGGAACAATAAGAGGTACATTATGATACAGAGGATAAGTAATTGATATAAAGCAGTAACGGTGTTGTTGGATAATGAAGACAAACATTAGACAAGTTGTGATGAGTCATGGATGTCAGTGATCATTGGCAATGTGAGCTTGCAACGTCATGACCAACTGCACTAAGCTAAATCCAGGGAGATGCAACTTGCATCTAGAGAATTTCTAACCTGCTTACCATCTTTAGGAAACGGTGTAGATTGCTCTACATATGCAGTTGTTCCTGAAATGAGAAAGTAAATTGATTTAGATTAATTCTGGTAGATTGTAGTTTTGATGTTAAAATGGAAGTTTGAAATTAAATTAGGTGTCATGAAAATTCAATGACTGGGCAGAGATGAAGAATGCCTGGCTAAAATGATGATCTAACTACCACCAGAAGACCCTAACGACAAACAGTTATCAAATTTAGCAAGTCTAGTGAAAACCTGTTCTTCCTAAACAAGAGAGAAAACCACTTCACACCATTATAATTGGGCATGTGTCAAACACTGGTATGGTTTTCACTAATCTTCAGGTAGAAACTGGTGTTTCCTAAGAACTTCACCATCAAATTTATTTCACAAATTACACATTAACAAGTATAAAAAGACAGATGATTAGTCCATTATTAAATAAATGGTAGCAAGCTCAATCAGTTAAGTAAGTACCAACATAAAAGGGTTTCCCACAGTTTCAAATACTCAAGTAGAACTGGTGCTGCCCACATAGCCAGACAATATATTAGTTTAATCTGCTATACCACTCCATATGATATCCCTCCAAAACTAACTAGTATTCTTGCAAGCCACATAAGTAACTTCCATCTTTAAAAAACTAACTTAACTCTAACTTCCACCATCAAACAGCAAAGACATTTATCACCCTCATTTCACAATACTCCCAACTCTCGTACCACATCATCGTATTTCCATAACAACAAGTAACAAAATATGATTGAACACCTACGAAATAGATTGAGCAGTAAACAATGTAATGTTATACCAACTGGAGCATCGATCGTTTGAAGCAACTGGGTGATTAACCTGGCATCCAAACGCCTCCTAACCCTATTGCTTATCAGAGTTTTCAAATGGGGAGTATCAAATACCTGTCACGCACGAAAACAAATCAAACTTACTACCAAATACTACGAAAACAGCTTTCGTTTAAGCTCAATAATTAGAGTCCAGCAAAGCAATCAACAACTAAAATAGCAACTCGGAACTGTCCTGTGCAAGTATGGAAGCTTGAGGTACCTGAGGAGAGTTATCGGGCTTGAGAACGGCCAAGGCACCGGACAAATCCGGGTCGATACCGAATGCCCAACCTGGTTCCGCATTGCCGGCATCTGACCGATTCGAATTGTGGAGTAAAGCGCCAGAGAGGGAATCTGTCCAGTTCAATTTGAGTTCTTTAATGACCTCCTTATCAAGCTTTTTAGGAGCAGTAGAAACTCCTTTAGTGCCATTTCGGGCGGGTTTTGAGGGTGCTGAAACTGGTGTTGATGGGGAATCTGTCAAGTTCAATTTGAGTTCGCTATTGACCTCCTTCTTAAGCCTTTTTGGAGCAGTAGAAACCCTTTTAGTGCCATTTCGGGTGGGTTTCGAGGGTGTCGAAACTGGTGTTGATAGGGTATCTGTCAATTTGAGTTCGTTATTGACCTCCTTCTTAAGCTTTTTTGGGGCGGGAGAAACTCTTTTAGTGCCATTTCGGGTGGGTTTCGAGGGTGCTGAAACTGGTGTTGATAGGGAATCTGTCCAGTTCAATTTGACCTCGTTCTTAAGCTTTTTTGGAGCAGTAGAAACTTTTTTAGTGCCATTTCGGGTAGGTTTTGAGGGTGCTGAAACTGGTGTTGATACCGCCGCATAGAGGCGGAACAATGAGCGACGGAAATGGTGAGACGGAGGTAGTAATTTGAAGGAAATGGTCGGAAATGTCATCAATTTGGTTAGATTTGGAGGGACTGGTTGATGATGGTGATGATTCACTACTGCAAGTGAAACCATGGAACGGCTAAATTAGGGCTCCTCTTTCCAGTTTTAAATCGGACCTAGATTTTCCCTGTACTCCTTCCGACCCAACTTATTCCGTTTTGATCCGTCACAATTTATCTTTTCACTTCTTAAAAGAAAAATAATTTTCTACTTTAATTATTATTTATCGTACTTTATTAATTAATTTTTCTACTCTATTACCATTCTCATAATTTATTTTATCATTTGTTTCCGATGAACTCGATATATAAAAGAGAATACTTATGTAGTTTCTTTTTTTGAGATAATTACAAGTTGGTATGACTTTAAAAAAATTCTTACTTCATTGATACATGAAAAACTTCCTAATAAACCTCCTATATAGTGATATTTTGTACATTTGAAATAAAATACACTATAATTGATAAAATATATCTCATATTTATGAGAAACTAAATCAAAACACGTTCACATGCTAGTTGGAACAAATTAAATAAGCATATGCTAATTGATATAAGCATCATCATAAAAGTAATCAACCTACTAGGTTCCTACATCTTTCATTGTCAGATTTTTTTACTAATTAATGTAGTGGCCGAAATTCGTTCTTCCAACAAGAATGGCAACTTGGTCCATCAAGTCCACGACCTAATCCATGATCTTTAAATGAGTCCATCTTAGCCTCACGCGCAGGTTGGGCTCCAAGAGGCCACCGAACCAAGCCACCTAGTGGAGTCGTCATCCAACTAAGAGGCTTGCATACTGGCTAACTCATTTGGCCTCCTGACTTCCTAGTGAGCCGACAAGCTAGCCAACACACTTGGCAAGTCTGACAGACATGCGAACCAACCTTACTTGACTGACTTGCTTAGTCTGTCATAAACGAACTCAACCAACTTGGGACACGTCCAACCCACTTTACAAGGATAACCATGTTAGTCCAACATACTGACCAACCCACATTGCCTGACTAACTCATTCAGTCAGTAAGGAACCGACTAGACTTAGTCAGCCCACGAAGACACTCCTCACCTGAAATATAGGAGAGGTGGGTACAGACTCTAACGGTTAGACGGTCTATATAGGAAGGCAGGCGGAAGGAGAAAGGGATCATAGGATTCACACTATGAAAACCCTAGCAATCAGTCGAACGCCTCTCTTTCGATCCTTAGCGCTCTAACATTCAATCAGACGATCAAGCTTTCAGGTTGTCAGTTAAACGATAAAGCTCTCAGGTTGTCAGTAAGACGATCAAGCATCTCCTTCCAACATCCTACCTAGCTTACCGACGATCACTAGTCGGCTCCATCTCACGCGGTCAGTTAACACACTATCGGTAACCATTCCCTCCTTGTCGAACTGTCTACATGATAAGTCGACCTCCATCTCTCTCATTATCGCTTTGATTATTATTCTCCACTTGATTACTAACTTGAGCGTCAGAGTTTCTACGGTCGGCACCACACCGGTGTCACCTTGGTACCTTACGTCTTTAGGTTTGTTACTTGTTGTCTTGCAGGTCGTCGGTCCCCCCAAATTGATCAACATAAATTTGATTGTAGATTCTGAGCGTCTACAATTTGGCGTTCACTGTGGGGACCCGACTATCAAAAGAGGCAATTCAGTAACAACGATCATACCACGCCAAGCGATCATCATGTCTTGCTCCGATGAACCCATTCTGGAACAGGTTGAGGAGGTCGACGTGGTCACTCAGATCAGAAACTTGGGCACCCAGATGAAAGAGAACGCCCAAAAGATCAAGCTCTTTGAGAATGAGAACCGTGTTGTCCGCGAAGAGAACACTACTTTGAAGGAAAAAGTGGAGTATGTTGTTCAACGCGAGACTCGTACCCAGATGAGGCTTCATGTCGTCGACAGACTCAGGTCACTGGAGCGGAGAACCCACCACACAAAAATAAAAGATGTCTGAAGTGCGGAAGCGATCAACACCGCCTTCCGAACTGCCCAGATATCAACTCGTGGGAACCCCGTCCCAATGCTCCCACAAATGCCAAGCCCGTTGAACGCCAGAATACGCGACCAAGGGCGTTCATGATGACTGCTGAGCCAGGGAGTCCTTCGACAATTAATGCCATCGAAGGTACGATTTCTATCGCCTCCATCCCCGGTACAACATTATTTGATAGTGGTGCAACGCATTCATTTATTGCTACAAGATATGCTAGCAAGTTAAATCTCACTCCTGCCAGATTGCCATATTACTTTGATGTTGAATCTCCTTTTGGCAAGAGTATAGTATCAGATAGGATTTACACTAATTGCGCTATCGAGTATCTAGGTAGGATTTATCCCGCTGATTTAATAGAATCGCATGATTTAATCATGGGCATGGATTGGTTGTATATCCACCATGCAGTCCTCGACTGTCGAAAACGGCAAATCTCTTTCCGAAACCCAACCGATTTTGAAGCTTCCTTAGCTATCCAACCCCGAGTGATATCCGCAACCAAAGCAAGTAAATGCTTGAAGCAAGGATGTCAAGCCTATCTGGCTTATCTGATCAATCCGGCGTTAGATCAAACCAAGATAGAAAACGTCGAGGTTGTACGGGAATTTCTGGATGTATTCCCGGAGGAACTCAATACCCTTCCGCCGCATAGGGAAGTAGAATTTGTCATCGAAACTGTCCCTGGAGCAGAACCAGTATCTCGAACCCCCTACAGAATGGCTTCAGCTGAACTTCGTGAACTTAAGACGCAACTGAAAGAATTGTTAGAAAAAGGATTTATTCACCCTAGCAGTTCACCATGGGGGGCTCCCGTACTGTTCGTTAAGAAAAAAGACGGTACTCTGAGAATGTGCATTGATTATCGACGGTTGAACAACCTGACCGTAAAAAATAAGTACCCACTACCCCACATCGACGAGCTGTTCGATCTGCTACAAGGATCCACAGTATACTCAAAACTGGATCTAAGACAGGGATACTACCAGTTAAGAGTACGGGGAGAAGATATCCCAAAGACAGCTTTCAACACTCGATATTAGCATTTTGAATTTGTAGTTATGCCTTTTGGATTAACCAATGCCCCTGCATCTTTCATGGACTTGATGCATAGAACCTTTCGACCATTCCTGGATAAGTTCGTCGTAATTTTTATCGACGATATCCTGGTCTTTTTAGAACCGAGAAGAACACGCCACGCACCTGAGACAAGTGCTCCAGACCCTGCAACAACAGAAGTTGTACGCCAAGTTCAACAAATGTGAGTTCTGGTTATCAGAAGTGAAATTCTCGGGGCACAAGATATCCCGAGAAGGATTACAAGTGGACTCTGACAAGATAGAGGCAATCATGAAATGGAAGCAACCGGAAACAGCCACGGAAGTCCAAAGTTTTCTAGGACTAGCTGGATTTTACAGGCAGTTCATTCAAGACTTCTCGAAGATTGCCAAACCCCTGCATCTTCTGACGGCGAAGAATGCCAAATTTAAATGGACCGAAAAATGTGATGCAAGCTTCCAGGAATTGAAGAAAAGGTTAACCACAACACCGATTTTGACTCTACCTCAAGGCTCCGAAAATTTTGTAGTCTATACAGATGCATCCGGAGAAGGATATGGTTGTGTGCTGACACAACAGGGAAAAGTAATCGCCTATGCGTCACGCAAATTAAAGATACACGAGCAAAATTACCCGACGCATGATTTGGAATTAGGAGCCGTTGTCTTCGCCTTAGCCAAGTGGAGACATTACCTGTATGGTGCAACCTTTGAAATAGTCACAGATCACAAAAGCTTGAAGTATCTCTTCACGCAAAAGGACCTCAACATGCGCCAGCGACGCTGGATGGAATTTTTGGAAGATTATGATTGTACTATTACGTATCAGGCAGGAAAAGCCAACGTAGTAGCAGATGCGTTGAGTCAGAAGAGAGATAGCGACTCGACTAAAGTCAAATTAGGAGCTCTACAAATGAAGCCGAAATTTGGATATAGCGGTCTTGCTATAAGATCCCATCTGTATGACCAAATTAAGGAAGCATAACCATTGGACCCCGCCTTCAATCAACTAAAGGCGGAAATTCAGGGTAAGAATTCCCTGTTGCAGCTAGATGAAGGAGTGTTAAGGTATAAGGATCGACTCTGGATTCCAAGGGAGTTGAGGAACATAATCCTCAATGAAGGACACCGAACCATCTACAACATTCATCCTGGCGGAAACAAGATGTAAGCCAACCTTAAAGAGAAATTTTGGTGGCATGGGATGAAGAGAGACATTGCCGCCTACGTGCATAAATGCTTGACCTGTCAGATGGTCAAAGCTGAAAACCAACGGCCAACAGGATTACTGCAACCCCTGCCGATTCCTTGCTGGAAATGGGATCAAATCACCATGGATTTTGTTAATGGATTCCCAAAGATCCATGGGTATGACACTATTTGGGTGATTGTAGACCGATTAACCAAGTCTGCACATTTTATCCCCGTTGGAACTCATTACAATGTGGAAAAATTGGCGGAACTTTATATCCGAGAAATTGTTCGGTTACATGGAATACCTGTCAGCATCGTCTCTGACAGAGACCCAAAATTCACCTCAAGACTCTGGCAACAACTGCAACAAGGCTTAGGTTCGCAGCTAAATTTTAGCACTGCTGCTCACCCTCAGACCGACGGACAATCGAAAAGGACTATCCGATTTCTTGAAGATTTACTCAGGTCATGTAGCTTGGATTTTCCAGGAACCTGGGTCAGGCATTTACCGTTGATTGAGTTCACGTACAATAACAACTATCAAGCCTCAATACAGATGGCACCATACGAAGCGCTTTACGGTAGAAAATGCCGATCACCGCTAGACTGGGACATGGAGGACAGGAAAAACACCTCCACTCGAACCGAAAATACCTTACATCCCGAAATAGTTCAAGAATCGATTGAGAAGGTACAGATGATAAGGCAGAGAATAAAAGTGGCTCAGGACAGACAGAAGTCCTACGCCGATCGACGACGAAAACACTTGGAATTTGAAGAGGGTAACCAAGTGTTCTTAAAGATTTCTCCGAGGAAAGGGATTAAGCGAATCGGAAAAGGAGGAAAACTTGCTCCCCGGTACATTGGACCTTTTGAGATAACCCGGAGTGTAGGACCAGTTGCCTACGAGCTGGCACTACCATTGAACCTTACTGGAATCCACAACGTGTTCCACGTCTCCCAACTTAAGAAATACCACCCCGACCCTGAGCATAGCATCCAACCAACGGAAGTAAAACTTGAAGAAAACCTGACCTACG
>JAYMSP010006425.1:0-11669 GCA_036897095.1 Plantago elongata | reverse complement strand
TTCCTTCACTTCCGATCCAATTTTCTTCGCATTCCTCTCCCCCGACTTCAACCCTACTCAATTCTCCTCCGTCGCCCTCTCCTCCAGATCCGCAGCCTCCCGAATCGAGAAGCTCCAGGACGGTCTCCGCCTCCTCGACTCCCAGCTCCGCCACGAGGTCCTTTCCCGCCACCCCGGCTGAACTAGAAGAGAGCAGACCGGAACTCGAAAGTCGAGTCAGCAAAAGTCGATTAGAGCAGAGTGTAAGCCGATTGGAAAGAAAAAGTCCTCTCCGTTGGTTTTTTTTAAATTTATTTACTAGATACGGATATCCGCCGAATTTATCCGTTATCCGACAGATTTATCCGTATCCAATCCGCTCGGAACGGATTGGATGACGGATGGACTATTTTCCCATTCATTTGACCGGATACCCGGTCAAACGGATACGGATTGATCCGTATCCGTCCGTTGCGCAGCCCTAATGTTAATGTTGTAATTTGTTGTCATTTTTTAATAGTATTGACGAACTAAGAATTATAGTTGACTTGCATGGTAGAACTCACTTTAAGTGATCTAGTCATATGAAAATTGCATTTGCGAATTGAGTAGACATGATATGCACTTTATTTTCTAGTCTACCATTTTGGGGTAAATGTTAATTTGTTATGGATTAATTACACAAACATTCAATTTGCTCAAGTTTGTTCATTCCTACAGGAGACCACTAAAGAATTCTACAAATACTGCTCTAATGTATTTTCTCCAAGAACAATCATGCAGTAGTAGAATTTTATATATCGACATAAAGTGCCTCATATTAATAAGAGCATTATATCCATAAAGTATAAGTATTGCTCCAGCTCATGGTTGTTTTTTACCGGTACTTCAGTTTTACAATCATGAGATATTGTAAGCATTTGTATAATTTGCTCTTTGGTCTATAGATATACAGTGAATAACGTCTATATTGAAGTTTAATCTTGGAGTTATATTTGCGCATACTAAAGTTTATCCGCTGGGATGATGTAAAGTTGGACCCAAATTTTTACGCATGTAATAATTCATTCACAAAGATAAGATGCTCATTTAGCGTTGTTTTAAAAAGATGATTGTGCATGTGATCATGGAAGGGATGGTTTATGAACTTTGAACTTAAACGTTATGGTTCTTTCATGATTATTCTTTAAAATAATGACAGTATTGTGAATATCATTAGAAATAAATATTTTTGGCCATACTCAGTTTGCTAGATATTAATAGTTTTATAGGACCAAGTGAGAGAATGTTAGAATTTTTCTATATTGGTGGTCCACACTAACACTTATTATTTAGTTTAATTGTCTAGTAATTTATTTATATTAGGATTCACAAAGTTATTCTTAATAACTAGGAGTCAATCATGATGGATGGAAGAGTTGTAGTCTAACTCAAATATGGGTCATGTCCTAGCCTTTAAATAAAGTGTCTGGTACAATCATCGATACAGTTTCATACATAAAGGTAATAGGATTCAGAAAATTCATATTCCACCACTACTCTTTTGGTGTTTGTTTTGCAGGTATTATCAATTCGTTGTAACGACATTGCTTAGATTAAGCTTTGCATAATTTGAAACGTGTGTTTGGAGATAGGTCCTGGTTTTATAATTTTTTACTTATATCTACGTCGTGTTTACTACCTTTAAAAACAATACTAATAATGCCAAGAGACAATACAACCAAGAATCAAGTTAAATTATGCTAAAATTATTAGAAAAAGAAAAACATCTATATACTACAGATACAGTTTGAATATCAGTTTTCATGTATACTTGGTGAGATCCTGTAAAGCCCGAGCCTCCTCTTATCCTGGACGTCCCAATCAATCGTTGTAGTAGTTAAGTTCCCGAATCATGCTCTGCTGTGTTTCCTTTTCAAGAACTCCCTGCATCACTAATGTGACCAAATTAATGTATGCACATTTGCAAAAGCTAATCGGATTTTACTAAAGTTTCCATTCAACAAGTCGAAATCATTTACAATAACAGATAAACATTGTCATCTTAATAATAGCGCTTACCCAGTTTGCCTAGTAAAAACCTACCAGAGGGGGGTGGGGTTAGGTTAATTCGGAGCCTATTGGTGAACATGGTTAAGTGACCAAATCCTATAAATCTATTGATGAATGCCTATCCATGATCAGACAACATGAACTTCAGCTTCAACCAGTTGTGAAATACAAAACATCTCCCAGTGCATGAGCTTCAGCTTCTACAAGATCCATAGTAGAAGGCATCATGGCACCTCTACTGCTTCCAGCCCAACATCTTTCTAGTGTTGCGGTGTCCTATAAGGCCGATGGCAAACGAAGTATATCCGTCCAAAATCATTGCGCGTACATCACTGGTTACAGATGGTTGCTCCCAAGTCATTGAGTAAGGTGGATAACTGCAGGTGGTGGTGGTAATAAATTCTCCATGAACTGAAGATGACATGAAGAGAAAACGTAATAAGAAAACGAAGCAGCGGCACACGTAGATAAGATACATTTCACATTCGAAAACTAAACCAACCAATCAAACTTAAATGAAGCAAACCATATATAAATGGTCATGCACATGAAGCGACTGACTAGTCTACTTGAACTGTTTAATGGCCCTCATATATAATCTTTTAAACCATCTTCTATTGTTTCAAAAGATTAAAGCATGTCGTACGTTAAACTCAGAATGAAAAAAAGAATTGATGGCCGAGGCAACATATGTGGGTAAAGTAACAACATTACATTAATTTGGTTGAAAACTAAATGAATTTAACATTGATATGTTGATCTGTCAAGATTAAACACACCAGGACCATTGCGAAAACACATGTTCAAAGTCTTGTGATCACAATATACACTCAAGTCTTCAAGCAGTTACAAAAATTCATATCTTAAGTCAGCAATCACATTAAACACATCAACACCTTGTCCAGTCCAACGCTACTTATTTGGAGTTCACAACATGGGAAAGACGCAATTGTTAAATACCTGTCTGCCAAAGCTTATTATTATCTATTTGCAGCAGAGTGATCGAAGAAGACGGTTGCAAAACCAGTTTCTGTCTCTACCTTATGATAAGCTGATAACGAACTCAATTTTCCAGTAACTAAATACCCAGCTGAAAACAAATAGTAGACGCAACCGGCAGCGCTATGTTGTTTCATATATATCGAATAGGAGATCAAATGTTAGCTTGGCTCTAGTTTCGTATTATAAAATTCAGGGGGCGATGAAAACAGTACCTTGCCCATGTTGGATTCTTCAAAAGGCCACTTCGTATGCATTGTTGGCGTTCACATCCCCAATCTGCCATCCGCAGTGACTCAGTCCTTACGTACGAACCTCTCTAAGAAGTAACCGGATTTGAGAGACCATGAGGAGTACACATCGCAAAGAACACAATGATTTTGTGGAGTTGAGGTGATGCAAGACATCAACGCTGCAATCGGCGATATCAATTGGATTCAAACGGACAACGAAGTGCAGACGCTTCACCTTCAACTAATAAGTCGGGTTCTAGTCACCCTTTAACCGCTTAAAAAAAAAATTGGAGTCAAAAAGGGAAAACCTCATGGATCAATTGGCAGGGGATGGTGAGTTGGCGAAGAGCCGTGTCAATTGTGAAGGAGAGGGGATGGTGAAGAGGTGAACCACAACTTGCCGAGTGAAAACACGACTTCAATAAATATTTGACACTTTAACATCACATTATTTAGACTTATTATATTGTTTAAACACTTATTTTAGTTTTGTTTTCTAAATTATTTCTAAGATTTACGTATCTATTATGTGTAATTTTGTTTGCATAAGAATAGATCAATCTTGATGATGCGTCGAAGGTAAAAGGAAGTATTGTCCAGTTGAAGAAGGTAATTGTTCAATCATTGATGGCGTCAAAATATGTATTCAATGGATCTTAGAGATTATTTTAACAAATTTACCCTTATTAAAATAGAACTATAAAGTAAATCGCATTATACATGCAACTAAACAACTAAACAACTATGTCACTTATAACTGAAAATTGAAAGCCCACTTATATACCCCATGCAATATAGCTCATGTTCGACACTACTACATCTGAAAAATAATTCCAAGAAAGTTGTACATGCGGTCATGCACTGATACGAGTACATCTGTCCATGGCAATATTACCGAGAACAATTTGCATCTCACATTACAAGAATTTATAATGAGACAGTCGGTTGATTAACCACATTACCACATCCTTCATTACAGTGATCCTCAGTCTCCCAAAGATAACAGATGAAGATCTTTATACATTAACATACACACATCAAGCTGAGGTCGTGGTATCGTTCAGAAGATAAAATCACTTAACTGCACACATCTTGTCGTGGAGTTGTCGTACTTATTCTTAAAGATATAGGCACTACCTTCCACATCCGCATTCGTGCAATTCATACGGTGCCTGAAGAATGTACCAAATATATTATCAGTAAACATGATTCTCAAGAAACTCAAAAGCGCACAACCCTCTTGATATATTTCTGTTATAAAATGTTAGCATTTACTTACCATTCAAAGTGATCTTCACAGCAAATTGAGTTCCAAATGACTGAAAGCCCAGATGTATTCCTGGAAGCACATAGTAATAACTCATTGTAAGAGGGGGCACAAGAAAACACCATCTTACAATTAAAATAATAACAAGACAAGGGGAGATTGGTGAATTTACAAAATCAAAAGAGCAAGGTGAAGAGCTAGATAGGAATTACTCTACTTACCATCTTGCTGTGTACATGTCATAGAACTTGTCAAATGCTTTATTGAAACAATAATGGCAAGCTAGGAGATTCTTGATTTCTGTCTCCGTGCAAGTCGGATTGCAACATTTGATCTGTAATAGTTATAATGTTATTCAAGTGAAGACAACAGCTTTCATGAAATAGTTCTTAGAGACTATTCAGCAGGAATCAGGATCAACCAAAAGACCATAGGTATTGCGAAACTAAGCAGCAACCAAAGTTATTTATATATGCTCAACACAAGGAAAATACATAATTGACAAGAAACTATCCACATATATAGAAACCAGATTATCAAAGATTAAGCTTGAGATATATTGACCAACAGTTCTGAAGTGCTTCAGCTAATTCTTCAGAAACTGAGAAGGTAGGAAAAATGATTTTCACAACAGCCAAAACTCTCCAGTTTTACATAAACAAGAGCATCATGCTTAACAAACACCGAAGGCCATTAACTTCAATATTATTTCTGATCAATAATAAATAACTTTCACTCACAATCAGACGTATTAAATAGTTGTTCTAAAACAGGAGATATGAATCTTTACCAGGCGCTTTAGTTTATATGAGTAATATTGTTGGTGAGTAGGATGACCACTTAGATGTTCGCTCAAGTGACCTGCACTGGAAACGACATAATAACCAATCATCTTTCTGCCCTGATATATAGGCCATTAAAATTCAATGCACGATAAACCTGTTTGAATTAATCCTGGTTGTCGTTGCCTATAGTTTAATTATGGTGTCCAAAAATGGTTTTTATATTAGTGAAAGAATATGAAACTTTGAGTAGGAGTTAACCAGTTTAGAAGTTGCCTAGTTAGCTTCCATTGAATATGAACAAAAATTTCAAGCACGTATGTATAGCTTGGATGTGCTAAATGGTGTTATGTAGATTTAGAGTAAAGAAAGATTTAATGCCAACAAAACTGAGTAAAGCAAACTTTTCCATCAGCACTGAAACAAACAAAGGACTGTAGCCTGATTTACAGATGATCTCAACAATATATCCTTAGACAAAAAGGAATGCCCCCTGAAATAGATGTCACATTTATCGGCGGAGGATATCTATTTGATCACACTTTAAAATATCTATATCCTAGATTTCTCTGTATCTGTTCGAAGTTCCAACATTGATATAGCTGACAGAAACTTATTAGCATCAAGTCAGTATAAAATGGAAACATCCAGTGCTCCATAAAAAGTTTGAGGATTCAATCTTAACACAACTTGCTAATAGATGACAAGATATAAGAAGCAAAACTCTTCATCAGTTGGCAAGTTATATTATGTATTGAGATGAGATATAATTCCTTATTCCAATTACATACTTCATTATGTGCTAGTCTGGAACACAATTAGGCCCAGCAGAAACGTAAAATTTCAATGGCGTAAGCACTTCCGTTGATGCATAATTCAATTTTATGAACAGGATACAACACTAACTTACCAATCACAATAGGTATTATCACAGCTCAGGCAAGTGGCTAAAGAGGTTGTACCGGAGCAGGAGTTGCACTTTGCTGTTAAGTGGTTTCTTCCAATTTGGTGGCACCTGCAACACACAGAGCAATGTGAGATTCATTCTTTGTTTCCTCAGACTTCAAATGATTGACCGCTTCCATGGAGTACAAGCTATGTTTTAAAAGCCAGACCGGACAGTGAAGCCGTCCCACCCCCTAAAAAAGGTTGGACCGGAGTTGGATCGGTTGGGCCGTTTTGAGCCGGAACACCGTCATATGAATATCTACTATATTTTCAAAATTATTATTGATCAAATCGTTTATGTTTTCAATATTGATTTTTTTGTCATATTACAAAAAAGACATATTTTGTGAACACCATAGACGTTTTAATATATAATATAGGTTATATTCTCATACATTTAATTTATATGTATATATTCCGTAAAACTAATTCCGTTGAAATTAATATTTCAAATATATGATTTATATATTTTTTTAATTTATATAATTAAAATACATTAGTCATTTATAGTCAAGGAAAAAAAATGAGAAAAGAAAGTAATCAAGACCAAGAATCCCTCTGCCAAGTGCCAAGAGCCCAAGGTCCGAGACCATTCCAATTTCTTTTCTTGCTTTTAATCTAAATATTTGACCTAATCTATTGCATTAGCAGCCAGCCATCTTCTTTCTTCCTTTCACTCTCTATCCATCCCTCTCTTTCTACCTTTCGTCGAGATCTATTTCTCAGATGTAGAGTATTTATGAGACTATCGTTTGAAATGGGAAGAAGATTGAGATTTCAATTCACTGATTTATTAAACTAGGGTTGCTTAATTGTAAATTTTTCTTGCAATCAGCCTTTGAAGTTGGAAATTGGTATTGCCGAATTCGATCACAGACGAGAAAGAGAGAAGAAAGAGCAGAAACCCAGAAATGAAGAAAGAAAAAACGCCCTCAAGTTTTTTCTTGTTTTCTTTCTCCTAGCCGCCCTAAGCCGGCAGTTTGCCGATTCCCGGTTCGCCGGCTTGGGCAGCTTTTTGCTGGTTTTCTGTCCACAACCACCCATTTTCTGGCTTAACCGGTTGGGCCGGTCGACCCGGGCAAGTATCTCATTCCATATGTTACTTTTCAACTCTCCAACAAACAGCTTAAACAATTATTCTTTTATCCCTTCCAAGTCACAAGAAGAAACAGATCCACATGAAGCATAATATATCAAATCACAAAGCATCAAATAATTCTGGGATGGTAGTACACTACATAGTGAGGATAATTCAGAGGAATCAAAAGGATTTTATACCAACAACTTACCAAAGAGAGATGGCAGTACACTACATAGTACATACTGACGCACCTTTTGTATAGATCAAGAAGATCCCTGGATACTGATCTTGATTTCTTACGAGTCACCATGACCTATTGCGGAGAGTCCATAGTCCATGTAATAAACGATTTTAGGAGATTGTGGTGTTAAATACTTATCAAAGTACCTAAGAGAAAAAGGAACATACTTTGTTAGGAGATGCCCTGGAAAAACCAGGTTCACAGTGAGATGCCAGCAAACAGTCGTTTGGGAGATGCCCAGGGTTATGACATTTCCAACTGCAATGGTCCAAAATGGAAAACATTATATTATGACAATGATGGATGGAAGGAATTTTGTGCTTACTCTGAACTATACAGAAGCACGATTAGAAGTTTGATATATGGTGTACATACCACTTATAAGTACATAGACCAGATATCTTCTTCGACCAGCAATTCCGGCCATGATCCCAAGTATTCCCTCCAGATTCGGGCACCTCTGATGCACAACTATATGCTACTAAGGAGTCAATGAAGGGTTTGTCATTCTGTGGCTCCTGAGAAGAGAAGTGTAGTTGGGTAAGAGCAACAGCAAAAATAAATAAATAAGATTGTGGTTCTATGTCAACTTGAGGAGAGCACATAAACTGAACCTGGTGGAACTTAAGGCTCTGAATAATCTCAGCTTTGCATTCCATGCTGCATACGTCATCATCAGTCTACAGCAGAAAGTTTTCGGACATGAAAGTGAGGATGGAAAAAAATAAGCAAATAGATGGACAAGCAAAACAACAGAATAAAGAAATCACCTCATCACATATGTATTCGCCATACTTTCCACACACGGTGCATACAGGTTCTCCAGGATTTGGAAATCTCTGCTCTATTTGTGTCTTGATTCGATCAACATCTACACTGTCTAAGAAAACATAGATGATCAAATACACCGGAGTTCATAACACCTTGCTGATAAATTTTATGGTAAAACCCTTCTCAGCATCCATAAACATCAAATTATAGCATAAGAAAATGGGATGAGCCAAGTTAGACCACTTCTTAGATAATAACACAAACCTAGCAACCCAAGCCAGACCCCCATTCCCCCCCCCCCCCCCCTCCTAACCACCATTATCTTTAAGCATAAATGAATAAATAACCAGACCTAGACAACGAAGCGCAGCTTAGTTGGTAAGAAGATTCACCTCCAACCAACAGGTTGGGGGGTTCGAGTCACCCTTTAGCCGTTTCAAAAACAAAAAAAATAAATAACCATACCTATCCCTGCCATCCACCATCACTGCCACCTTTAACATTTTTTAGATAAAAACAGCAGATCGATCTTCTGTAACTGTCATTCGTTATATCAAAATGTGTCTGGTACTCCGGTCAGATAGGACCCTGATTATATACCTGCTCCCCTTTCATGGCGACATGGGTAGGCAGGCCTAAGGGATGAGTTCGTATACCAGAGGAAATTCCACATCTATAACTATCAATGATATTATTCTACGAGTCAGATTAAGTTGTTAGATTATAGGAACTTCACTCTGTTCTAGTCTCACTATGAATTTTGTATGGTTTAATTTGGTAGGAAAATATATAACATATATTAGTCGTAAAGAGTTCTGGAATCAAACCAGAAACAGGGAATAATGGTATTTGGCTGCCAGAATTCCGTTCTTCACAATTCCCTCCAGAACCTTGGGCCTCTTCGCAGTCTGTGGAAGTGTTTCCATCACCTGCATTTGTCTGACATCAGTCAATGAGATAAAATGTGCACTAAGTGCGATTGACTTGCGCTGCTTGCAGGCTGTTATGCAAGCACAACGGGTTTACCTAGTGTGCAAACAAATATAGTGGCTATGGGTCACCAAACAAAAGAAGAAGAAAGGGTTTCAAACTATTTCATGGATGGGTCACATATGTATATTGTATAATACTTTTTTTCTTTTTCTTGAAACGGCTAAAGGGTGACCCCGACCTATTGGTTGGAGGTGAAGCGTCTTATCAATATACTCGTAATTAATTAACACAACAATGTTATATAACCCCCACCATGGACTCCAATATCCAAAGCCAGTCTATTGCTAGATTTTAGATAATCTGGTACATGCTTTTAGTACGCATTATCTATCTACTACACCAATTTTAATATTGCTACATGCATGATACATGTTCCAGAAAATTCAATATAATCTTCGGCAGCTAACATGACTTAAATACAAAATTTTAGTCCAAGTGACAGAGAGAACACAAATATGTTACAGCACATAGACCAGAGAGCAGATACACACGATATGAACTTACTTTCGTATCCCACTAAATTCACACTCAGACTTGAGTTTTCCTGCACAAAGACAATAATTAGCAATCATTGGAAAAATGCTATAAGTAAAACACCTCTCAGCATCCATAATAATTAGTATCTGGTAACAAACGAAAGAAGAGTATTATAAATAACATAAGTACACTATTAAAATTACCGACTGTAGAAGCACATCCACATTTAACTCTTCATAAGGTTGCGATGAATCAGCTTCCTTCCTGTACATCAAGAGCCAAATCCATTAATTTCTAGGTGCTTGTCTCTAACTCTCAAGACTGATAAACCAACTAAATCACCCTATCACCTAACCGTAAACTAACACAATTATTTATTTTTAAAACATGACAAATGGTTACTACATACTCCTATCATCCAGACCATAAATGCTTTATTTGGAAAAATGCTCAATACACAATGTATTTTTATTTCAACAGCAAAATTGAGTGAAGTAATTTCATAATTCCAGATAATTAATACATTACCAGCTGCCAATCAAAAAGCAGTGACAAAGAAGAAGAAAAATTACCTTCGTTTTGCAATGTAATCCTGGTGAGACATGGGACCGTCATCCTGATGCACTTCAACAGGTAGCGGAGGCGGAGGATTCAGTTCACGGCGGCGCTTTTGTCGGGGGACAGGAAGCGGTTCGTTAGCCGGAGCAATTCCGGCAGCAATATTGTAACCTGCAAAAAATTATTGAGAAATTCATAGTAGAAATTTGAACAAACTGAAGAATAGATAATGAAATTGATAGTTACATACTTACATGTGAGATTTTGAAGAGCAGAATTGAGATTCAATTGCTTGTTGTATGCACGAGAAGGGTTCTTGTAAAAATTCGTCCTGGTTCCCATTTTTTAGCTTCTCTACAAGTTCGGCAATTTGAAAAGGGAAAGTTAATTCTTTGTTTTTGGAGAAAATTATGAATTAGTGTCACTTTAAATCTTTTCTACTTTAAATTTTAATGATATATAAAAATCTTTTTATAAATTAATGTTCATCATTTAATTTTAACTATATCAAATATAGTATATTAAACAATCAAAATTAATCTACAATTATCTAATTAGATTCTGTTTAAATTTTATTACGTTAGAATAGAGTGGTATTAGGCAAACATCATCGAAATAATCAAACATAATTCAATTTTATATTCATTAAAATCTCTTCCGGATATAATCATAATCATCATTTAACATTATATTACAATCATCATCCAATATGAAATAAACATCTTATTAGCAAGCATCATTTAATTCAAATTCAAAGTAATGATATAATAAAATAGGAGAGAGTGAGGAAATCCAATTTTACATCCAATTTTTTCTCAATTTGATGTTTGTCTATATAAAAGTCTTATCTTTAAAAAACAATCTCACTCTCATACATAGTGAGCGTGAGATACATGTGGGTCTGTTTGGCATGGGATTAAAATCGGTCCATTTGGCTCGATGAACAATAATTTAGGCTAAAATACATTTCAAATACCTCAATTTCAATTCCATTCCAAACACAATTTCACCAAAATACATTCAAATGCCCATTCAAATTCTATACCAATCAGCCCCATGCATGGCCTTTTCTTTTCTTCTTCCCACCTCAATTCTCTCATCTTCCTAGCTTCTTGGTCCACATAATTTTCTTTCATGTCGACTTCTTCTCCTTCCTTCCTTGTGTAAGTTTGCTTGGCCTGTAGTGGGTATCTGGTTCACTGCTTTAGGTGTTAGTACTATGGCTTTCAACTTAAACGGTTTCAATTTCAACCAATCTGTAGTTGATAGTCAAGGCCGTGTAATTAAT
>JAYMSP010006424.1:0-11670 GCA_036897095.1 Plantago elongata | reverse complement strand
GAAAGAAAAAGTCGGGGGGGGGGGGGGGGGGAGGTGGAGGTTAAAGTCTTTTCAAACTTTCGTCGATAAACAGTCTTTCTCAAAAACTGATAAGTTTCTGATACTTTGATTCAGAGAGCGGAAGACTTTAAGCGATAGATAAACGTAAATGTTCTTTGTAGTAATAATGTGTGTGGGTGTGTGTGGGTTATGCTAGAATGTAAGTACAATAAAGTAAATAACACATTAGTTTATAGTGGTACCCGGAGGTTGCATAATCCTCCAACTAGTCCACTTCAGCCTTGCTGAGACCTGGAATTCACTAGAATAGACAATTGAGCTCTCCTTACAATAAGTCCTATTCTGAGATCCCTACAAATAAATGGTTCCCAACCAAATGTCCCCCCGAGTTTTTTCCCTTGCTCCTCGAGCCAAGTACTTCCTGTACTCAAGATAACCTTGGAGATATTTCTTGATTTTCCAAACTATGTACTTCCTGTACTCGATGCCCAGATGGTGGTCGTTATATGATGATTTTCAGGTAAGCTTCTCTTATAGCTTTTCAGCTATGATTTCGGAGAGCTTGAAGAGATTACACTACTTAATATACTTATTCAGTATATGGTAGGTTTCTCCTTTCTGAACCAAGTGATGGTATCCGTTCTGGAGAATTAACTTCAGAAAGGGTATCCGAAAGTTCAACTCTTTCACGAATAACAAACTCTTGTTATAGGTTCAGGACACTTAGAACTACTAGTGATTCTTTGAGCTTGGTGGTTGCAACAGTAAGCTTGGAGAATGGTAGTATGAATGCTTGAGAGAATACTTGCTTGATATGAAAGTATGTGTGTAATTCGTGTGTGTATTTATCAGCTTCTATGTGGTGATACTTATAGAAGAATTTGAGAGTCGTTTGAATAGTACCCGTTAGACCTTCTAAGAATTCAATCCGTTGATATCTCAATATATGTACTCAGAAGTCCCTTTCTCATATTTCAGAGAGGACTAATCTTGATCGAATTTTCAGTCGGTGTGATTAATACACTGTACTATTTCTTTATTCTATAGTCTCAACGGATACATGAGCTTTTCTGAAAGCTAGCATGCTCCTTGACTCAATGATGTCATATATTCAGAGACATATAATATGCCATTTGCACTATACAATATGCTTTCTGAACATAGTCTATATGAGGAGACTTACCATTATGTCTTCATGATACTTGTGCAATCTTCAGTCTTCAAATTTTCGATTAAAATCCATTGCTAGGATCCTTTTTCATGGCCTTCTTCAATATATAAAATTACATTCAGAGACCTAATAATCCTAATACAAGTTTAACTAGACTAACATACTAAGTTATTTCCTCTTTACAATGTTCAAGTGAACTAAGAGTACTTGTCACTTTTGTGTGCTATAGATTAATTATATGGTGATTGATAAAAAATACTAACAGATATTCCTAACAAAATTTCCCCTTTTTGATCAGTCAACCATGACTATCTTAATGTCCTATTACAAATATGGAAGTGAAAACAATCCACCACTTAATCATTTCAAATGATATTCAATCAGATAAATTAAGTGTAGAAAGTAAACTTCAACCAAATTACAATGAGTGATCGTTGCTAACAAGTTATCTTCTTATAAATGGTTTCTGAGAGTATGATCTACTGAAAGAACTATTAAAAAGCATAAGATAAACTTTACAAGATGTATTACAATGAAAAACAATTAGCAAAATTACAAAATGACTAAGTAAATTAGGACAATAGGAGAATCCAAGCTCCAAGTGAACATCCTAACAAACTAGTCTTCAAGTCTTAAAAAATTACTTAGGTTCAGAAGCCTTAAGTTCTTCAGCATCTCCTCTGGATCAATGGGTGTCAACCCTCCTGCAGTCTTCAGCATATTCATAAAGTAACCTTGTGACATAGAGTTCTATATGTCTGGCTAGTTCACAAATTTTTCTATAATCTTTGTCAGGAATATCTTTGTGTTTCTCAACAAAGTCTTCATTTGACTTGATGAAGTTCTTGACACATAGGTATTTACCCCATACCCATGCATGGTTTATCTTCAGAAGTGACAACTGATGATACTTGTAAATTTCTTTCAAGTACACTATGTCATCCAGGTATTGTTCCTTCGTCATATAAAATGATTCATAAGGTTCAACTCCTAGTTTGTTTTGTTTGTTGAGAGTACAATCCCATTTCCTTGTCTTGTGTATCTCTTCTAGCTTTGAATAAGGATAGATAAATTCCATTGGCTCTTTCATAGCATCAATCCTCACATAAACCTCAAAATTAAGCCACTTGTGAGTATTTGCTTCATTAAGCAGAGTAGGCTTGTTGGTTATCCATGCCATCAATTGCTTGCAGATAGGTTTTGGAAACTTCTTTTTCTATAGCAGATGTTGTAGCTCAAGTATCTAATAACCATTTTGGAGATGTATGCATCTATAGGCTGATTGGCTATCATTTGTTTTGACATACTCAATCTGGGCAGCAGCTGGTTTCTCTTGTTCATTCTCTTGAACCCTACCAAACTGTAAGTCCCTGCCCCCTAGTCTGTTCAGTCCTGTCTCTAGTTCTACTTGCTTTCTGGGTTTTGTGATGGTTGATCCACCTTGGTTGACTTGGTGTTTCAAGAAGGAGTCCTGGCATATATTGGATTAGCAGCTAGAGGAGGTTCAGGTAGGCTTTCCACTCTTCTTCTTTTGTGAAGTGGATGCTCATCTGTATCAGTCTCATCATCATCATCATCATCATAGAAGTTTTTGATTGGAAACTCACAGGTTTCCTCCTAACCTTGGATTTCTTCTTCTTCATTTTCTTGTTCTTCTTTTGAAGGCTTGATTCCTTTTGATATAATAAGGGCCTTGGAACCCCTTGTTATCATACTTCATAGCCTTGTTCTTGGTTCTTCAGAAGGCATGTCCTGTTCTAGAACTTGACTTGTGGAGGGTAATTGTTTTCTGTTCCTTCCTTTACCTCTTTGGGCAGGTTTATCCTCTTCCCCCATAGTCATGAGTGACTGACTCAAACGAACATAAGAATGAGAGAGTAACTTGAAGTTCTGTTGCAGATTGTTGTGAACTTGGACAAGTTTCTGAACTTCTGTTCATAGCTCTTGATTCTTTTTAAGGAGTGCCTGCTCCTTTTGGTTCAGCTCTTCAATCGGACGTGACATAGGCTCTGCTTTCATAATAGCATATTGAGCTTCTTCATGTGCTCTGTTGCCATTGTTGCAGTCTTAAGCACGTACCATGCCTAGTTCTTTCTAAGATAGTGGCTCTGTGTAGTAAGAGCTTAGCTATTGGCATGAGGTCAGTTGGTACAGATGAAAGTAACTGGGAATCTTCTGCAAATAAGTCATTTCTGAGTGCAGCAAACACAGTACTTCTTCCGAGGAATATTCCATCTCTGGAAGTAATGGTTGGTGATGAGAAGATATGTGGAGCAAGAAGTTCTCTTTTCAGTGGAGAGAGAAGAATTGCATCCTCTTCTAAAGCCATATCCTCTTCCTCATCATCGTCAGTGCTCACAAGAATTTGATCGTTCTGAGCGGGCTCAGCAACCATTTTCTCTTTACCTTCGGTGCTAGCTTTCTGAGATGATGGTTCATGTGGTCTATCTGATGCAGCCTTAGCATCATACTCTGTATCGTCTGTCACCAAAGCGTCCAACTTTGTAGCTTTCGCATCGATATATGTCTTCAATTGTAGCTTTTCAGCAAGGAGTGCCTTGTCCTTAGCATTTTATGCCTCAATCTTCAATAATTGGGCTTCTTTTGCTTCAATCAGAGACTGGTACTCTAGATTGAGCTTAGTCTCTTCATCCAGCATTTCCTTGAGTTTTAGCAACTCTGGATTCAACAGCCTTAAGTTCTTCAGAAGGATTGGCTTGTTGAGTTTGCTCATTTGCGTTATGTTGGGTTTGTTGATCTTGTTGGTCAGCGGGAGGTGATGATTGTTGTAATGTTGGTGGATACCACTGAGTAGAGTCCTTAACAGTTGGAGTTCCCGTTCCGGCATCTCTTTGTGCCATTCCACCAGTCCCTGGCGAAGGACCATCACCATTGTCATCATTAAAATAATTATTGTTATTGTAAGGTCCACTAAATTTCCTCGTATATCCGAAAAATTTATTTAAATATTAATTTTATTATTTCGCACGAGCGAAAATATTACTTATGTAGATTAGGTCGAATTTAGAATTTTAACGCCAAGCGGATTCGTTGTTAAAGTGAAATTTAGTAATTTATTAATAAAATAATAATAATAAAATATAAAAAAATAAAATTTACTTATTTTATTATTCCTATGGCTCGAGTACGACTTGAAAAGTGCCTGGGAATCGATTTTACATTTTTTCTGATTTTATTTGCGAGTCGTTTGGAAGCCAGAACGATCCAGTTGTATATAATAGCCAAAGTATTGGTTTACCCCTGCCATCCTTCCCCTCCTTCCTTTCTCATTAAGGGCAATTCGATCATTTCAGCATCATCTTCCTCCCCAAAACACCAAACCACGCCCAGCTGATGTTTGTTCCAATTTGCCGTGCCAATTGCTTCCTTACTGTGCCAAATCGATACCACCACGTGCCACACCGACCACCTTGAGCCGCCACCACCGACCAGAGGCGGCGGCGCCGTGGGATCCGAACCCACGTGATGAATGGCGGCTGAAAGACGCGTGGAAGGAGGAGGAGAGGTGAGTCATCGCGAGGGGGGAAGGAGACGCGGACCCGTCACCGGACACACGGCTGTCCCGGAGCATCCCAACCGCCGCCTAAAGCCTATAAATAGGCCGGGATCATTGCAATTTTCTTCATCCCATTCCACAGCCTCTTCTTCTCTCTCAAACCTCCGCCCGCAACCGCTACTGTCCACCGCCTCTGGCCACCACCGCCACCTGCTCCGACCACCTGCCACCCATCTCCACCAGTGCCGACTGCCAGGTCCTGGAATTGAGTCGTTCACTCGACCGATTATTCCGGTAAGTATCTTGATCGAATTTCGATTATACTTAAATATCGAATGGGAAATTAATTAATAATTCCTCGCAGCCGCACCGCTCGTTAAACCCGCTTCAACTGCCGTCACACTGCTCGACGCTCGCTCGGTTAGTGTCGTGCTACTCTTGCTTATTATCGCTAATTATCTTTAGTTAGCATTAATTATCGTTGATTATCATATTTTAGTATTAATTAATGTCTATTGTCGTTAGTTACTAATAATTATCGTAATTAATGGTTATTTGCATTTATTATCAGTTAATGGGGAATTTAAACTATACTGTTAGTCTGTTGAATTATTAGTGTAGCCGGTGATATTAAATGTTGTAGTGTCGACTAGCCGTCGACTGTAGGATAATTGTCGCGGGCTGCGAACTGTTGTTAAATTTGAATTCGACTATATATACTGTTGGGTTGCGTGTAGACGTCGACTTGCCGTCGACTAGGGAATGATGATATGATAATACTATTGATGGTATTGCGCTGTTGAAATAGTTATTGGTTAGCTACTATTAGAAGTGGAATTATACTGAGACAGACTTGCCGTCTGTTGTTGGGATTTATCGGTTAGGAATAAAATACCGGGTATAATTTTAGAAAGAAAAATAAAATGTCAATTTGCCGGTTAACAGAATTAGATAATTTTACGACTTGTTTAGAGTTTAAAGGTCGAATTTGCTAAATGGTGTCGTTTAGTTTAAACGTCGAATATTTAATTAAGTAAAGTGTCATAATAATTGTAAAACTCGGATACTAAATTCGTACGTCATAAGATAAAATAATTTACTAAGGCGTCGACAGAAAATATGGGGAAAGTATCGGGAGTCTTTTTAAGTTATTTAGGTCGGGAATTGAGTAGTATTGTTTATCTGTTTATCAGGAATCTTGGAGTCTCCTGACGTGCCAGAAATATAGGGTGAGTGATGGCTGGCCTTCGGCATCAGGTCCTGGGAAAGTTAAAGTGCCTTCTTGCATTGCATTTCGATTCATGTACCTGTTTATCTGCCTGACTGTCTAACTCTGACCGCGACCAACCGGCCCGTTTACCGATTTAGTTGAATGACTGTATCACTTTAGACAACCTGTATTAGGGAATAGTATCTGTCTCGACTTAACATTTTATTACCCCAATTGCTGATTAATACTGTACACCGAGGCCTGTCTACCGATCCCGTTTACCGATTTAAGTTTCTAACTGTATAAACTATAGATGACCTGTACTTAGGATACACCACCTGTCTTGACTTAATATTTTATTGCTCCAATTGATGATTCATACTGTACGCCGAGTCCTGTCTACTGATCCTGTTACTGATATTGTTACTGCTCCTGTTATTGATCCTGCTAACTGATAATGTTACTGAACCTGCATATTAGTCCTGTTCTTGATCCTCATGTACTGCATTACACGAAACTGTTTTCCTGAAAAGCAATCACACACTAAAAACTGTTTTGGGAAACCGTTCACGTCCTATTTAGCTGGGTGATGTCACTTGCAGCACTACTGTACCCGCGGTGTGGGCACCTCTTGAGTTCGTAGGAGCCACCTCTAGGGGACTAGCCTATAATGACACTATCCTGGTACTGTCGTCGGGTGGGATCCAATGCCGCGGACTTGTACTATTACTGTCGTTGGGTGGATCTCCATGCCACAACACCCTCCTGTTATTATCGCCGGGTGGAATACCTGCAGCGATCCTGTCCTGTTCCCGTTTTCGGTTTCCCCACAGTTAAAAATAACTGCTTCATCAGCGTGTGTGTTGGTTTACTGTATTATTGCATTTCATATGCATCTTTATGCATGCCTGACTGTCCTCACTGAGTCCTAATGACTGACACTCTTCCTGTTTCAATAATTTTACTTTCACTATCTTCACTGAGTCCTAGTGACTGACACTCTTCCTGTTTCAATAATTTTACTATCCCAGATTCTGAACACGACGACAGGCTTGGGTAGCTAACAGTCAACCGGAGTTTGGCCGAATTTCGCTGCTGCAGTTTAAGTTTAAATGTGTGTTTTCCGTTTTTCTGTTTTACTTATCCAGTACATTTGGTTTGTAATGGATAATATTTTGATATTTTAATAAAAATGTATTTGGAATATTCGGCACAACCCTTGACGCCTGAACTAGATCCCGGGCTGCTACAGAGTGGTATCAAAGCCCTGTTCAGACCAATAGGTTGTGACGCATTTTCAAGTACCAAACCCTAAAGTATTTTCAAAAGTTGGGGAAGGGAGTGACACATAAATATGCACTATTATTATCTATTTGTTACTGACTTCAACATATGAGCGACGAAGAAAGTCGTGATTGGGATAATGAGCGACACATCATTCTCTCCTGGGTCGATGAGGCCCATTCAGGAAGAATGCGCTCCCGACAGATGGCTGCACAGCTGGCAGCAGAAAGGAGGGCTCGTGCTCGAAGCCGAGAACGTCTCAAAGCGGTAGAGCACTGCGTGCACGCTAGCTCGAAAGTCCACATACCAGCAGCATCTTAGGGTTCCACAGTATGTATCCTCGGAAGGAGAAGATCCGTCTAAAGGATCGAGACAAGGCGGATACTGTCCAGATGATGAAGCGTCAACTTATCGGCCCTAGGGATTCCATAATTTTATGCGTGTTAGTAGTTTTAATTGGTATTGTAGGAACCAAGTATTGTACATAGGTATGTACTGGTCAAGTAAGGAATAAACCGGCCAACTCGACCAGAAGTCCTGTAGATGTGTATTTAAGGAAGTTTTAGGAATAAAATGTCGGTTTGAACCTATTTACTTGTTACACTATAGCTAACCTGGAAAAACCTTAACTCAAGGAATAACAGGTTCTAAGTTATAACTTTTTGGGGATTAGGATAAACGAAAAATGTTCTATGGAATTTAAGTAATTGCCTATTATCATCCTAACCTTTCCGCATCTGCAATCGGTTATTAACCGCTTTGCACCTTTACCCGCATTTCATATAGGTAAAAATGTTTGAACCCAATAGCCCACATCCTGAAGCTCAGGGAGAGAAATATACACCCCCACAGCCAATTTCTCTAGACCCGGAAGTGACTCCTCCAACCCCCGAAGCCGGAGGACCCAACACTCAAGGGAGTATGCAAGAAATGTTGTCTTTCTGGACCTTCCTTACCCAGCAGTGGCAGAACCAACAGCCATTGGCTACTACAAATCGGTCCCCGGTCGTCCAGAGTGATGATCAAGTATTAGAGCGTTTCCTCAGGTTCCATCCCCTAGTATTCTTCAGGGAGATTGATGATAAGAAGGCAGAAGAGTTTCTGGCCCGATTAGAAAAGATCTTTGAGGTGCTAAGCTACACGGAAGAACAAAAGGTTAAATATGCTACCTATCGGCTAGAAGAAGTCGCTAGACACTGGTGGATGCTAGTGAATCAAAGGTGGAAACAGGAAGGAACTCCATCGACCTTGAAAAACTTAGTCCCGGAGTTCAATGACAAGTTTGTACCGGAAGTGATTCGGAACGCCCGCAAGCGGTAGTTCATGGAGTTAATTCAAGGGGGAAAATGTGTGAGTGAGTACGAAGCGGAATTTTTCCGCTTGATCCAGTATGCTCCCCATTATTGGGACGACGAAAAGCGTAAGATTCGGAAATTTGTGGAAGGCCTGAGGCTAGACCTACGCCGGGCCTTAGTTTCAGTGAACCATGTAAACTACATCAAGGCTGTAGAAAAGATTCTACAGGTAGAAGCCGAGTTCAAGGAAATTCGGAAGCTGGAGGAAAGGATAAGAAGGAATAGACCCGAGAATTCCTTGGTTGTAAATAAACGGCCAATGGAAACCCGAAACCCTGAGCAGGCCCGAGGAAACCCCCGTCCCCGGGTTGAGTCTGCTCCAAGGAACCCGTCAGCAAGGACCTCTGCAATGACTGTCTGCACCTTTTGCAATAAATCCGGCCATACTGAAGCCCAATGCTGGCTTAAAAATGGACGTTGCCTGAGATGCGGAACGCTAGAATATCTGACCGAGGGCGTTCATGATGACCGCCGAACTAGGGAGCCCTTCGGCAGTCAATGCCATTGAAGGTAGGATTTCTGTTGCTTCCACCCCTTGTACAACATTATTCGATAGCGGAGCAACACATTCTTTTATTGCTGCTCGATATGCTAGCAAGTTAAACCTTACTCCTGCTAGATTAGCATACTACTTTGATATCGAATCCCCTTTTGGTGGTAGTGTAGTATCATACAAGGTTTATACTAACTGCGCGGTTGAGTACCTGGGTAGAATTTACCCCGCATATTTGATAGAAACAATTTTAGACTCGCATGACCTAATTCTGGGCATGGATTAATTGTATATCCACCATGCGATCCTCGACTGCCGAAACCGGCAAATCTCCTTCGGAAATCCAACTACCTTTCAGGCTTCCTTATCTGTCCAACCCCGAGTGATATCCGCAGCCAAAGCATGCAAATGCTTAAAATAGGGATGCCAAGCCTACTTAGCCTACCTGATTAACCCAGCCTTAGATCAAACCAAGATAGAAAACGTCGAAGTTGTATGGGAATTTCTGGACGTATTCCCGGAAGAACTTTACACGCTCCCACCACATCCGGAAGTGGAATTTGTTATCGAAACTGTCCCTGGAGCAGAACCCGTATCCCGAACACCGTACCAAATGGCTCCAGCCAAGCTTCGTGAGCTTAAAGTTCAACTACATGAATAGCTGGAAAAGGGATTTATTCATCCCAGCAGTTCTCCATGGGGTGCTCCAGTACTATTCGTTAAGAAAAAGGACGGTACACTAAGGATGTGTATTGATTATCGACAGTTGAACAACCTGACCGTAAAAAACAAGTACCCGCTACCCCACACCGACGAACTATTTGATTTGCTGCAAGGATCCACGGTTCATTCCAAACTGGATCTAAGGTAAGGATACTACCAGTTGAGTGTCCGGGAAGGAGATATTCCAAAAGCAGCTTTCAACACCCGATAGGGGCATTTTAAGTTTGTGGTTATGCCCTTCGGATTAACCAACGCACCTGCGTCCTTCATGGACTTGATGCATCGAACGTTCTGACCATTTTTGGATAAGTTCGTCTTAATTTTTATCGACGATATCCTGGTCTTTTCTAAGAATCAAGAAGAACATGCTACGCACTTGAGGCTAGTGCTCCAGACTTTGCAACAACAGAAGTTAGGAGTTCTGGTTATCAGAAGTTAAATTCTTGGGACAGAAGATATCCCGAGAAGGATTACAGGTGGATTCGGACAAAATTGACGTTATACTGAAGTGGAAACAAGAAGGAAACGGCCACTGATGTTAGGAGTTTCCTTGGATTAGATGGATATTACCGGCAGTTCATTCAAGACATCTCGAAGATAGCAAAGCCCCTGCATCTTCTTACAGCTAAGAATGCTAAATTTGAATGGACCGAGAAATGCGATACCAGCTTCTAGGAGCTAAAGAAAAGACTAACGTTGGCACCGATACTAGCTCTACCTCAAGGCTCCAAAGATTTCATAGTCTACACAGACGCATCCGGAGAATGATATGGTTGTGTGCTGACACAACGAGGTAAAGTGATCGCCTATGCGTCTCTTAGATTAAAACTGCACGAGCAAAATTACCTGACGCACGATCTGGAACTAGGAGCCATCGTCTTCACCTTAGCCAAGTGGAGACATTAACTGTATGGTGCGACCTTCGAGATAGTCACTGATCACAAGAGTTTAAAATATCTCTTCACTCAGACAGAACTCAATATGCGACAACGACGCTGGATGGAGTTCTTGGAAGACTATGATTGTACTATTACGTATCAATCAGGTAGAGCCAACGTAGTAGCAGATGCTTTGAGTCGAAAAAGAGACAGCAACTCAACTAAAGTCAAATTAGGAATTCTACAAATGAAACCGAGATTTGGATACAACGGTCTTGCGATAATATCCGATCTCTATGAGCAGATCAAGGAAACCCAACCGTTGGACCCCGCCTTCGAGCGACTAAAGGCAGAAATTCAGGGTAAGAAATCCGTTTCGCAATTGGATGAGGAAGGAGTGCTACGGGACAAGGAAAGACTCTGGATCCCAAAGGAATTGAAGAATAAAATCCTCAATGAAGGACATCAGACCATCTATAATATTCATCCTGGCGGAAACAAGATGTACGTCAACCTCAAGAAAAAATTCTGGTGGCATGGTATGAAATGAGATATCGCCGCTTTCGTGTAAAAGTGCTTAACTTGCTAAATGCTAAAAGCCGAGAACCAACGACTAACCGGATTGCTGCAACCTTTGCCGATTCCTTGCTGGAAGTGGGACCAGATCACCATGGATTTTGTTACCAAATTTCCAAAGATCTGTGGATATGACAGTATCTGGGTGATCGTGGACAGATTAACTAAATCTGCACATTTTATCCCCGTTGGATCACATTACAACGTAGAAAAGTTGGCAGAACTTTACATACGAGAAATTGTTCGATTGCATGGAATACCTGTCAGCATCGTATCCGACAGAGATCCAAAGTTTACTTCTCGGCTCTGGCAACAACTACAACAAGGTTTAGGGTCACAGCTGAATTTTAGCACTGCTGCTCACCCGTAAACCGACGAACAATCGGAAAGAACTATTCGATTTCTTGAAGATTTACTCAGGTCCTGCAGCTTGGATTTTCCAGGAACCTGGATCAGGCATTTA
>JAYMSP010006423.1:0-11670 GCA_036897095.1 Plantago elongata | reverse complement strand
CACAGTCCTCCGCCTCACCACCACCACAATCCTCCATCTCACACCACCATCAGTCAACCATCACAATCCGTCTCACCACCACCACCAATTACTTCCACCACTAACACCAATTGCAAGTTGAATAACGAAGAAGAAGAAATAAATTAAAGAAGAAGAAGAAGAACGGAGAAGAAGAGGAAGAACGGAGAAGAAGAAGAAGAAGAAGAACGTAGAAGAAGCAAATCGGAGAAGATCCGCCCTCACTGGCGGTCGATACCGAGTTACTTCCGCTGCCCGATCTTTCTCTCCATCACTGCTCGTCATCTCCTCCAGATTCGGCCACCACCATCCTCCACTACCTTCAACTTATCTCCTCCCGTCCTTATCTCCCAGCTCCTCCGACCAAGGCACTCTGTCGATCCACCGTCACCAGTCGCCACCATCCACCTTCCCCGTGCCGCCTCAACCACACCCACAATCGAGCCCTTCCCCAGCCTCAAGCAAAAACAGGGAAGAGAAGAACAAATGGGGACTTTTAATAATTTTCTAAAAGAATTGGCTAAGGTCATGTTTGGATTGCAAGATAAATGAATAGTAAATTAAGCTGGTCAACGCAAATGAATCTGGATGTAATTGTTAATCTTAGTGGATCCATCTGCAACATGAACATCTAACAGGGGTATATGTAATTATCCTTAATTTTTATAACTCAAGCAACTTTCATGGGTTGTGGCCAAAATAATCAACATGGGATCCACCCGGTTTCTGACAATGAAATTTGGGCTGACGTCCTGTCAATTGGACCGTCAAAGGCCCTAAGTCTAGACTGCTTCAGTGCGGGGTTCTAATTCCAACATAATTGGGCCGTTGATGGGCCTTCAGTCAGTACTTATGTTCATACCTTATTCAAACTGGATATTTGGCAGATGAGCAGCATTGGCAACCCAAATTGTCGTCATTCCGAAAAAATCTAACTCTATAAAACCCGACCAATCCCGACTTGGAAATTCAACGCATAAAATAATTTCCCCTTTGCATAACTGTTTTGCTCCTCGTCGTAGTATCGGGGATAATGTATTGTTAGCCGACGAGCTATTACGTACCATAAACAAGAAGTCAAGCCAGCATTTCCTGGCTCTTATATTGGATATAGAAAAAGTATATGGCCGACTGGAGTGCCCTTTAGTTGGCTCCCTGAGATCAATCTCGTAGTTAAAGGTTGTTTATAACAACTGATTTAGTTATGTTTTATCATTTTTAAGAATATTAATTTGAGCATATGAAATATACAAATTTAATATTTGTGAAGTAATGAAAAGAGAATCATTCTTCTAGATAGAGAATGTAGCATCAATTCTACCTTGTTCTTGAGGGGGGATTTAAAACAAATATAACATAAAATGAAAAATATCCAGTTTATGTACTGTTTAATGACTTCGTCCATTTTATATACTATCTGAACACTACATGTCAATAACATATACTCCGTTAAGTTTTTATAACGAAAATCTTGAGTAAAATACATGCAACGTATGTTGTCTTATATACTGCCGACACATGTCAGCTTCTTTAATATTAACTTCTTCAACGAACGGCCTAGGTATTCCTCCAACTTGTTCTTCGATTCAATTCCTTGAGATTGCTTGATGATTCACTATTACCAATACCTTCTTTCAAATTGAAAACTCGTTAAATAACATAAAATTATATAATTTTATCTTCTAAAAAGTTAGCATTAACACTAATAACTAATAGTAGTCCTATTATCATGTAAAGTATTGAATTATGCTAATTTTAATAATAAATTAAAAATTTATACATAAATCTCGCATACCAAATTTTCTAGTGTGTTTCTACATAAAAATAATAGGGCGAAATGCGGAGATTTTGATAAATAGAGGACGTAAATTTGTGATTTTCCCCAACAAAATCCAACTAACTCTGTCACATTATACAGCTGGATCATGTTTTTGAAGATCTATCTATAGTACTTAATAATTGAGTGAACGAGCAACACACAACAGAACACAAGGTTGTCACTTTTCAGCTATGGAGAGTGATTTTCCTGGATTCCAGACCACACATGATCCTAAAGACGTCGCACATGTTACGATCGCGACGAGGCCACCACGGTTGAGCCGGTTGCAGAATCTCGCTCCCCGCCCTCTGAATCTAAAGCCAGCTTGCAGTTCACGTGGGTGTGAAAATGCAACATCATCTACTGTCGATGGCTATTTCTCAAGTAAAGATCCAATACCTCTTCTATCTCCTCTTGTCTTGCCTTCCTTGCTCAACTCTGCTCCGATCCAACAGTAGAAAGCTCTTGTTGATTTATACTACTATGTTTTAGTGTTTTATTAGTCTAACATTGATTGGATTTTCTCTATGATGTACTATTTTTTTTCGTTACGGTATAGTTAAATGGTTCATGATCATGCATATGAGTATGTACTATATAGTAGTTGTAATCATACAATAAGGTTATACGTAGCTTCATCATGTATTGCTCATAAATCCAAAGCATCTTCTAGATCTTGAGCCCTCTTGAATCATGAATAGTATCTAATTACCATTCCCTATAATTTTAGATGAAAAATTGATGTATAATTTTAGATGAAAAATTAAAATAAATAACTAAAGATATAATGAAGGTGGATTAATTTTTTCCTTTCTTTGCATACACTGCACTCTTTGTATGAAGGTATGATTGGTTATTTGTAGAGTGTATGGTAATATTTTAGTATCTTTTTAGTGTTAAATAAGGTTGTACTTAATCTAATATCAGATAACATCGTACTTTCAATCTAAACTATCCAAATTAATATGATTCAATCTAGACCATCAATTTAAATACAACTCCATATCACTAATTATATGGACCGGATAAAGTGGAAATTCAGCCTAAATATTATACCGGCCGGGCCATATTAACCGGACCCGGACTAATATATATCGGACCGGGTTGGATTTTATAAATTTAAACTAAAATTGTTGATGGCAAGATTTAAGCCAAGGACCTATGAACAATAGAACAGACTACAATTACCAATTAAGCTAGAAATTAACTTGGAATTTAATTGTAACGTGCCGTCCATAATCAATAGTGATAAGAGTTAAATTCAATTATTATTATTTTATAAATGTAAAAATATCACGGTAATTATAAAAACTTCATTTTTCTTAAAACTAGCGAGTGATGACTATAAAAATATTTATATTTGATCGACTACCTCAAAAGACGGTATGTTTTCATTTAGTTCTGCAATATTTTATAATTATATTTAGGTCTTAAATGGTGTTACAAGCTATACTTTTGTGTAGAAATATAATTTACCCTTCCATGTATCTATAATAAATCATTTCTTCCTAATTCTAACAAACTAACACTAAAGTAGTTAATTTGTACATATTTCCAAATATTGTTCTTTTTTTTTTTAAGCAAAGATAACTATGATTTCAGTAAAGAGTTCAAAGTACATCTTCTCAAGACAAAATATGTACATCAAAACTATTACATAATAATAGGATAACTAGAAGATGAATGACATATCAAATGCATTCACCTATCATAACATCTACCAAAAGATTGTTGAACCACAAGTCGAAATAGTTGTTGTAAACTCCAACTTGCCTAGTATGTACACGGTGTATTGGTAAAAATCCGCTCTGGACTTATTTATGTTTAATACCGGCCCAACTGTTTAGACACGTCTAAATAAGGCCCAATTACTCGATAAACTATTCATATTTGGGTGGACTTCCGATTAGCTGAATCAAGTTGGCATAACCAACAAGGTCTCATCTACATGATGGATTCCAATTAGTATGTTGGGCCAACCCAATAATCATTGATGACATTATGACAAATTTATTAGGATCCATCCATCTAATTAGATCAGCTCATCTAGGATGCATCTCATCTAATTGGACCATTCTCCAATGATGTCCACCATCTCCCATTACTCCGAGAGTCAGTTACTAAGACTTGGAGGTGGAGTAGAATTATTCTCCAACTATATCCCGACAAATAAGGGGTTTATGGTGATCAACCCGTAAGAAGATGCTACACCTATTTCTATAAAAGCAGGAGAAGAGAAACCCTAGAAAATCATGTGATATCCAGCAACTACAAGTACTAGCAAAACCCTAGCAACTAAAGCCCTCTCTGCAATCGACTCATTTATATACTTGAGCTCTGAACACCATCTCTTCCATAACCTCCATCACTGCACCATCTAATCACCATCACCACATCTTCTAACATCCATCCGACCTCACCTAGTCCATCCAACTATGCACCTAGTCGACTGACAATCCAGTTGACTCCTCCTAGCCACCATATGACACCACAAGAAACTGTTGAATTCATGACGAAATTTTGTGACAAAATATAGGTAGTCACAAAATCGTGACGATTTTTTTAACGGGTGACGGAATTAGTGACGCCCATGTGACGGAATTGTTTATGAATCTAATTCTGTCACAATGTGCGTCACTAACTATACCGCCAAGAAAAGGCGCGATTTTTGGCAACGGAAGTGACGGAAATTTTGGTCGTCACAATATGGTGACGGATTTAACCGTCAAGATTTCAATTCCATGGTTTATGTCTAATTCCAATAAAATTTTGTGACGGAATATCACAAAAATCGATCTGGTTTTGGTTTAATGAGAAAGAAACTTGATGGTATTATAATTCCGTCACAACAAGTTTGGCAAACCAGAATTTTTTAGTGACGCACATAGATTTCCGTCTTTAAACAGTGACGAAAAGTTGTGTATTGCCGTCACTAAGCAGTGACAAAAGTTGAATCCGTCACTTGGATAAATTCTGAAATTGGGTAAAGGGTGAATAAGAGTTTCAATCCGCTTCTCCCTTCGGCTTTTACCCCTCTTGCGTCTTCTATCTCTCTGTGTCTACGTCTTCTTCTGTATGTCGTCTGCTCCCTCCGTCGTCCGTCAGCTCTCTCAGGTACGTCCTCCGTCTTCTGCTCTCTTCTTTGTTCGATTCTCTCTTCGTCTTCGTCTTCTTCTGTGTAATCGTTTCTGCCCCTCCGTACTCTCCGTCGTCCGTCGGCTCTCAGGTACGTCCTTCGTCTTCTGCTCTCTTCTTTGTTCGGTTCAAACAACATTACCGATTTTCAAATTTTGTCAAATCAATCAGTTGGCAATTTTCAATTCAAACAACAGTACCAATCGTCTTCTGCTCTCTTCTATTTCGTCTCCTCCCTTTCTTTACTTTATTACTCTTTATTCTCCAGTTCGGTGTGAATAATCTTGATAAACCAAATTATATTGATTGAAGGAGATGAAAACTCCAATGAACAAAACATGGTTTTGGTTTACAAATGAACTACTATATATAATTTGAAGACAACTAACTAAACTAACTTAACTACTAACTTAACTAACTTAACTTCTTCTAAGACCCTCAAGATGCATATGAATATCCATGATGCATCTTGGAAGTGAATGAGGAGAACAAATCATTTGCCAAAGGTCTGGTGAAGATATCTGCCATATTTTCAGATGTTGTATATGGATGATTTTGATAAATTCTGCCTGCAGCTTCTCTCTTTGTATATGCTTTGTCTTCTCATGAAGAACTGGATTTTCAGCAATACATATCCAGCAATACATAGAGCACGGGCAGATTTGTATTCTCATGAAGAACTGAATTTTCAACAATACATAGAGCACTCTTTGAATGGCAACTGGAGTAGAATGCCAAAAACAGAAGCCACTGAACTTCACAAGTTGTGTAAGCTAGTGCCCTGTATTCAGCTTCAGCTGAGGATTGTTAGAATGTTGGTTGCTTCTTGGATTTTCATGATATAAGGGAATTACCAAGATAAATTCCATAACCTGTGATGCTCCCTCTTAGTATCAGGGCATCTTGCCCAATCACTATCACAGAATGCAATTAAATTGAAACTTGAAGCTGCATATAAGAATAAACCTTGTCCAGGATTCTTTTTTAGATATCTCAAAACTCTGAAAGCTGCAAGAAGTGGTCTGCAGAAGTGGTGAAGTTTATAGAACCATCTTGAAGTAGCTCTAGAAAACTGTTGTTTGCTATCCATTGGTGTATTTATTGGTTTACAGGCCAAGTAACCTGTATCATCTAGGATGTCCAAGGTGTATGATAGCTTGTTCATTAGTCCTGCAATGATAATATCATCAACATAACATATTAGAGCAATATAACAATCAGAATAATGCAAAATAAACAATGATGTATCAGCTACAGATTGTACAAAACCATATACAATTAAAAAAGATGATAACTTGTGAAACCATTGGCGTGAAGCCTATTTCAAACCATATATACTCTTGTCTAATTTGCAAACTCTAGTATGTTGTAACATTCAAGTAGCCTGGTGGAGCCATCATATAGACTTCTTCATCAAGATCCCCATGTAAGAAGGCATTGTTGACATCACACTGATGTAAATGCCAACTCTTTGATGCTGCAAGTGCTAAAAGAACTCTGACAGATGTTAGTTTAGCTACAAGTGAATAAGTATGAAAATAGTCTATCCCTTCTTCTTGATTATATCCCTTAGCTACCAATCTAGCTTTGTATCTTTAAATAGAACCATCTGCCTTGTGTTTGATCCTAAACACCCATTTACACCCAATGAGATGCTTGACTGTAGGTAATTGAACCAATGACCAAGTGTTTGTCTTCTCTAAGGCTTTCAATTCAGCATTCATAGCTTCTTGCCAAGCAGACACTTTAGCAGCTTGCCTATATGTTTGAGGCTCAATATCTGTAGTAATGGCTGCAGTAAAAGCATAGTGTGAGGATGGTAATTGTTCTGCAGATAAAAACTGAGATATGGGATATAAAACTGAAATATTCATAGCAGATGAAGAATGATTGAGTGAAGGAGGTAGTTTAATGTTGTAGATGGTTAGATGAGCTGGTGTTGATTTAACTCTTGTAGATCTTCTTATGTTCTCTTGCTCAGTTTCAGCAACCTGCACCTGTTCTGAAGATATATCAGCTGAAACCTTGGAACCTGGTGAAATAGAGGAAGTATGAGAATCAATCTCATTTTGTAATGCAGGCTGAATAAATTGATTTTCAGATGGACCGACGTTATCATTAATATGTAATGTATCATGATGATCAGAAGAATGAAATGCAGAGGACATATTATCAATATTTGAATGCTGCAGATTTTGAGAACTCAGATTATCATAAAAACTATTATGAAACATCTGCAAAGTATTATGAACATCAGAAATGCCAGAAGAACTCAGATTAGTGTTATTCTGATGAAAAGGAAATATTGTTTCATAAAATCTAACATCCCTTGAAATGATAATTTTCTTAGTTTTCAAATTCAACAACTTGTAGCCTTTGATACCCAAAGGATACCCAATGAAAACACATTTATCTGCCCTTGGATCAAATTTATTTCTCAGTTCTTTGATTGTGCTGCAATAACATAGACAACCAAATGATCTGAAGTGATCATAAGTAGCAAGCTTGTCATACAACATCTGAAATGGAGTCTTGTTCTTTAATACCTCAGTAGATAACCTGTTAATGATATGAGCAGCTGCCAGAACACAATCAGACCAATAAATCAATGGGATATTAGACTGAAACAACAAAGCTCTAGCAACTTGAAGAAGATGCTGATGCTTGCGTTCAACAACCCCATTCTGCTGAGGAGTGTAAATGCAGGAAGTCTGATGAATAATGCCATGATCATTGTAGAAATCTTTCATTATAAACTCTACACCATTGTCTGTACTAACACATTTTATAGATTTGTTGAATTGTGTTTTAACTAAATTATAAAAACTGAGCATATGTATCTTGACTTCTGATTTAGCTTCATTAAGTATATCCATGTGCATCTACTATAATCATCAACAATAGTTAAGAAGTATTGATGGCCTTGATGACTGATTGTAGAGTAAGGTCCTCATATATCACAATGAATAAGATCAAAAGCTGCAGAAGAATGAGATGTACTGACAGAAAAATCACTTCTTTTGTGTTTAGCAAAATGGCATATAGTACAATGATGTTTCTCTTTACCATGTAAGGCCAAATCTGGGATAGAAGAAAGACATTTGAATGATGCATGACCTAATCTAGAATGCCAAAGCTTTACATTATCAGATTTAGTGAAATTTGCAGACAAAACAGTAGGGGAACAGGTGAATGAGCATGAGTAGTATCATGAGAACTGAAATTCAAATGGTAAAGTCTATCTCTTTGCTCAGCATGCCCAATGCTTTTGGATGATAGAAGGTCCTGCAAATTCATATCTTTAGCACTGAAAAGAATACAATGATTAGCAGTAAACAAAACATTGCATCAAGATCTCTTTGTATGTGAACCTAGGCACGTATAGAATATCTTAAGTGTTAAGTCATCAGACAGGTGAATATCTCCCATGAAAGTAGTAATAGTGGAGTTATTATTGGGAAGTTTAATAAAACACTAACAGGTGTAGGTGAATGAACATACAATGACAAGTCACAAGTCATATGATCAGTTGCACATGTATCAACAATCCATGATTGTGTAGATGTGCTATTCATAACACTAAAACAATAAGACTTTCCATGCAAACCTGATGGTATAATGTCAGTAGCTGAGGGAGGCAATGTAGCTATGGCAATGTTAACAGAGTGATTGACTGGTGCTGCAGTCTGAGCCATTAAACTGATTGAATTGATGATATAGTGCAGGATCCATGATGTCTGAGCCTGGGATTGTTTCTGAAATGCCATGAACTGATTAAACTGATTGCATTGATGATATAGTGCAGGATCCATGATGGGGTTATCCATGTTTGTAACATGATGGAAAGTATCCAGATTATATGTATCCACAGCATTAACAGTAACCACTTTACCAACCTTGTTAGATTGCTTCCATCCAGGTGGAAAGCCAATCAACTGGAAACAGGTATCTTGAGTATGATTGTTCACAGTATGATTGTTCATACCACAGTGCAGACATCTTTTCTTGGGTCTGTCTATCTGATAAGACTTGAATGGCTGAGGGATACCATTATTTCCCTGAGAACCTACAGCTCTGGCATGAGGTGGTCTGTAAGAGCCAGATGATCTAATAACCATTGCAGCTGAATTCATAGGATTGCTAACAACAGTCTGAAAGAGGGATCTTTGAGATTCTTCTTGTAACAAAATGGAGTAGACTTGGGATAGTGATGGTAAAGGTTTTTGTAACAAGAGCTGGCTACGCAAATGAGCATATGAGTCATCTAAACCAACCATAAACTTCATGACTGCATTTTTCTGTTGAGTGAGCATCTGAGTTTGAATGAGCTCACACTTGCAGTTGGACAATGCACATGAGCAAACCAAAACAGGCCTGGAATTGATGTATTCATCCCATATGCCCTTGAAGTAGTTGTAATATTGTGTCAAAGTCATTGATCCCTTTGACATACCATCAAGATTCTTCTCCAAAGTAAAGACTCTAGGACCATCAAATTGCTCATATCTAGACTTTATTTCTAGCCGAACATCCCTAGCAGAGTTACAATATAGCAAACTATTCTTGATATCATCATGTAGAGACAGATTTATCCAACCCAAAACAAGTGCATTGGCTCTCTCCCAAGCATCATACAACTCAAAATCACCCACATCAGGAACAGGTAAAGAATCATCGATTAATGCCAACTTATTCTTAACTTGTAGAGCTCTAATGACTGATTTGCTCCAAGAAACATAATTTTCTCCATTAAAGATGACAGAAATAATCTGCAAACCTGGGTGAACGGACGGATGATAAAAGTACGGAGAATGTTGGTTCTCAGCCGGATTGAGAGAGGATCGAACACGGGCGGTGACTGGTGATGAAACACCTGAAGACGAAGATGTCGCCATGACAGAGCTGAAGAGCAACGAACAATGAGGCTGCGGTAGCCGTTAATGGCAGACGAAATAACTGTCAACCAGAAGAATCTTGCGGATTTGACAAGAACAAAGTGACGGATGAAGGAAATAGGAAACACCGAAGAACAGAGTATTGCGGAAGAAAGAAATTTGTGAACGAACGATGATCAATCGAGATTCTCAATTGATACCATGTGAATAATCTTGATAAACTTGATAAACCAAATTGTATTGATTGAAGGAGATGAAAACTCCAATGAACAAAGCATGGTTTTGGTTTACAACAGAACTACTATATATAATTTGAAAATAACTAACTAAACTAACTTAACTACTAACGTAACTAACTAACTAACTTAACTAACTTTACTTCTAAGATTCGGTACTCGATTTCTTTACTTTATTACTCTTTTCTCCAATTTTATACTTTTCTCTTTTCTCTGTTATTGCCTTGTTGGTAATGATTAATAGAGTTTCTTTTTTATGAAAATTTTCTTTATCTGTGCTTTTCTTCACAGGTTTCTCTATTTTATGTATATTGTGTTGGGTGACCCTCTCTCTGAATTCTTATCTGTTTGGTTGCATATGAAATTGTGAATATCTTTCGCCTAGAAAGATAGAAGGCAGGAAAGTATGTAAGGCTTGTTGTTTACATAATTATTGGATTCCATTGGTTCTATAAAAAAATGTAGGAACTTCAAGCCAGCATAAGGGAGTGTTAGCATCAGTTGAGTTCCTTGCGTGAAGGAATAGATATCCACTTTACTCTATCTAAGTTTTTGTTAGTAAGAATTTCAAACTTAATGAAGAGACGGTTGCTGCCTAGTCTTCCAAAAATGCATGTCCATTATCCCACTGTAGTTGGAGTTACTTCTTTGTAGCCTTGAATAATCATTATGTTAGAAGTCTTTACGCTCTTTCACATGGCATGGATTTATTTCTAGCTAGGTGCTTGTACTTGCCCACATATAGAATCTTTCAGAAAAATTAGTAAGCTATTTCTCTATTATCATTATCATAAAAGATAGGTTATATTTGGACGTCAAGTTATGTTTCACATGTTTTTTTAAAGTTAAAGACTTGGGCAAGATTTTATACAGAATAGAGAGATAGGCCTTCTCTTTTTATTTTCTGTTATTGTTGAGTCTTGTGCTTGAAAATATAGACTGCAAGAGAATAAATTCCCAGCATTTTTGTATGTTCATGGGCCCTTCAGCAATCACATAGTATATTAGAAGTACACCAATAATGTATAGTTATAGTCTAATTATGAAACAAAGCACCAAGAGTAAGACAGTACGATAGAAATAAGATATGCTTCAGATGAGGAGTCCCTTCTATTATTAGGTATAAATATAAAACATAATGTCGTACGATACTAGATGTTAGATGTTGATTTATAATAATTTCCAAGGTGTATTTCTTAGTATAGGCTTCCACTAAAGATGGAGTATAAGTAATGGTTAAGCTTCTCTTTAATAATGTACCTACCTCTCTTTTACTTGGTGGGCATAGTGGATTAGTGGTACTCAATAGTATAGCAAATTACCATGTGACTTGCCTATCTCTCTAGCAAATTACATTTTACTCTCTTCTTTTTTATACAGATTCAGTTTGGATTTGATATTTTAGACACATTTAGACCAAGGTAATAAGCTAACTACTTATATTTTTATTAATATATCAATAGTTGTGTTCTTTATATGTCTACATGATATTTTTACTTAATATATATATATATATATATATATATATATATATATATATATATATATAATATATAGAGATCTATTA
>JAYMSP010006422.1:0-11672 GCA_036897095.1 Plantago elongata | reverse complement strand
AAGAGAGGGTTTCGTTAAATACCTTGTCCAATTTGAGAAATGGAGGTGGAGTGAGGCGGCGTGGACGTCGGTCGGCGATGGCAAGAGCGGCGGCGGCGATGGCGACAAACGGAGGAGAAGAAGACGGATTTGGTGAAGAGAGAAGAAGAAGAAGAAGTATTTGGTAATTTGGGGAAAAATGGAAGTTTGGAGTTAAAAAAACGGGCTGCTGAAGAGAAGGGAATCTTAGCGACGGATAAAACTATCCGTCGCCAAAATTGCGACGGATAATTTTATCCGTCGCAATTTAGCGACGGATAACTAAATCCGTCGCTAAATTTGACTTGGCTTTTTTTTTTCTTTCCGTTGGAAAAATATAGCGACGGCTAAAAGAATACCGTCGCTATATAGCGACGGATAGTTTTATCCGTCGCCATATATAGCGACGGATAAACTATCCGTCGCTAAATTGCGACGGTATATTTTATCCGTCGCTATATAGCGTCGCAATTTCTCCTGTTTCTTGTAGTGTTATCTATTATATACTAAACTAAATAAAATTTGAGCTCGAATTAGACACACAAACAAAATGATTTGGTAAACAAAATGAAATTGGATTCGGTTATTCGCGGTTTAAGAATTTGTTTGTGGGTCTAGAGTTCTAGATGCAGACGCACAAAACAAACTTGAAACTCATGGGCTGATTGACATGGCACTCAAATAGCCATTTGAATGGGATTTTGGTGAAATTGTGTTTGGGGTGAAATTGAAATGGGGTATTTAAAATGTATTTTAGGTCAAATTACTGTTCATCGAGTCAAATGGAAGTATTTAAATTCTTCGCTAATCAAGCCCTCCATGCTTTACTAGCCTAAGATCCCTACTTTTTTATTTAAGAACTTATGTTTATGCGAACTAGATCACAATCTCTATTTGATATCTGTAGATTGACGTGGACATTGGTTCATCCACCGTGGCAAATGGAGTACGTAGGGGTCTACATAAAAATAAATAATCCTCGTCCGTCAAATTAGCTGTAAACTATCCGCCATCGACGATTAGAATTTTTATTAAAAATCATCCACAAATTTCAAATTTGTAACCCACCATTAAACGAGTGGGTGGCGGTTTGATGGTTGACCAACCCGTACACACCATGCTATATATGTTACTAGTATATATTTTACATTTATTGCATTAGATTAGTAGTAATAGATCTTTATTATTCATTTACTCCTAAATTGCAATTTTACATCTTCTCATTTACTTATAGATGGCAAACTAATGTTATCTTAGTTTTTGTCATGACGTTTGTAATTTAAGCAATTCTTGAACTTATATTGTATTTGAAATTTTATGTACTGAGACTACTTGTATTAATGCTTGAGATTGTATTATGTTTCCCTTATTATTTAGTTTATTATAGACTTAGAGATTAGGAAATCTAATGTATATTTCTTTAATGCGTCATATATGTAATTTTTTGTATATGTTAACAAACCGTCCGCTTCAAGTAGTTAACCGACCCGTGACGGTTAGGATAAAATTCCACCCACCACAGATAATGATAGTTGGAAATTTTACAAATAATCGTTCGTTCGTACACATCCGCTTACCCTCCTAGGAGTACTAGGACTTGCAATTGGCGTGATTTCAACACTCGTAGTTGATATGGCTTTCCTTGTCTTGTCCAGGTAATTACTTAATTTGGATTTATTCGATCCCATATATAAACCGTGTATTTTTTGTAGGAAAGAGATTTGCTAGATTCTTTAGTTTCTTGAACTCCAAGTCCAATTCTGTGTGTATATACCTTGACGTAGAACTAGGAGTGAGTATGCACAACCATGAGATATTCTCATTAAATTTTACAGAATCCAGTTAACATTACAGAAAATTTGAGAAATTGCCATTAAACTTTACAGAACTCAGTTTACTTTGCAGAATTTTGTAACTTTGTAGAATTTAGTTTGATGCAGATGATCCGAAAGACATGTAGCCCAGTTCGTTTTCGGTTCTCTAATTCTCACAATCTATGCAAGACAGTTTGCATCGATAATGCGAATTAGAGAACCGAAAGTGATGGGTTTGGATCCGAATTGGCTTCGGAATCATGTATTCATGTGGCTGGCTAGGACAAGAACCACATTGCAATTGAGGTTCTGAGATCGATCTTTCCTATCCGGTGAAAGAAGAAGGTACGTAAGTTTCTTGGACTGGGAGTTAAGTATAAATCGTGATTCTCATTCTTCTTGATGGCTAGCTAGAGTTTTGTCATATACTGATAACATGAATGTGATCGTTGTTTCATCATTGAATCGATTAATTAGTATACTTTATCGGTCTAGAATTAATTTTACTTTCTTGAATGTTTACAGAATTAATTTAGTATAAAACCTGATGATTATAATTATCAATGTTTGAAAAGACAGACACAAAAATAATGAGTAGAGGGCTATTGCCCAGATGGACATTAAAAACAATAACAATAACCATTTAATAACTATTAATTTTTTCTGAACAGTTATTAATTGTAACCGTTCAATAATAATCGGTTACAACCGTAAAGAACCTGACTTCAAGTTACAGTTACGGTTAAAAACCGCTTTAATTGTTTTTATTAAAATGTACAAAACTTTTTATTTATAAATTTTATCCGGGAGGGACACCTAAACAACCAAAAAAATAAAATTTGAAAACGCAAGAAAAATTATAGTTTTATTAACTTTTTTTTTATCGGGTAGGGGGTGGGGTACCCCACACCACCCAACCCCCCTCCCCCGGCACCCGACAAAAGATAAATAAAATTTTATGAAACGAAATAAAAATTATATTTTTGTTAACATTTTTTTGTCAGGTGGTGGTTAGGGTACTCCACCCTAGTACCCAACAAAATAAATTAAAATTTCGTGAAATGCAAGAAAAATTATATTTTTGTTTTCTTTTTTTTTTTTGTCAGGTAGAGTGTGGGGCACACCCCTCGGGTATCCGACAAAAAAATTAATTTTTCGTGAAACGCAAGAAAATTCATATTTTTGTTAACTTTTTTTCGAGTATGGGGTGGGTACACCCCCCCCCCCGGTATCTGGTCAAAAAAATTAAAATTTTTGAGAGTTTTTGCGAAAAAAAAATTTTGCAATTTTTCACCCCGAGTAAGAAGGAATTTTCAAAAACCGACCCATAACCTAAACCTATGGTTATTTCTGGTTATACGATCTAACCATAACCGGTGAGGAAATTTTTCGGTTACGATTATGTTTACGGTTATTATTAACTGGTTATGGTTATTAACCAACCATTCCCAAGGCTAGATCCATCTTACGTGTTGGTACAAGAGAAACTATGATGTGTTTAGTTTTTTTTTTTTTTGAAGGTTGCATCTATTTAACATGGAAAAATTACAAAAATCTCCTCGAAGAAGAGTGAAATATCAAGTACATCTATCTTTTTTTAAAACTCTCCGTCATTAGTTGACTCCTTAGTCCACGAAATCAACGTTAATTAACCCTTCAAAAGTCAACTTTTTTAATTCTTAGTAAAAAGAAATACTCCCTCCGATACAATAAAAACTTTCTAGATTGTTACTTTCTGTTCAATTAAGTAGATTTGAATAAATAAATAAATAGTTTGTAAGAGGAATTATATTGGTGAATTTGTAAGTGGGGTTAAAATAAGAGAGAGATTGAATAAAATGATAATAAAGTAGGGAAGAGAAATAATATAGAATTAGTTAAAGGGGGAAAAACTTTCCATTTATAGAGTTAGGAAGTTTTTTAAGTAACTCCAGAAAAGGAAAATGGGGAATTTATTAAAAGAACGGAGGGAGTAATTTTTAAAATTTTCGAAAATCATTATCTAAAAGAAGAAAATGATTTTCGAAATTAAAAAATTAAATAAATCAGTTATTACAAATTAGCCATAAAATTATAATTCATAAAAATTACTATCTAAATATTTTTATCCTTCTCCACCACCATCTTCCATACCAAACCACCAATTTCCACCACCAAACCATCAATTTCCACCACCACACCAAACCACTAAATACAGCTCCGACCGAGACTCCCGATCGGAGCTGTAAAATACAGCTTTGTCGAAGCTGTAAAAGTGCCGATCTGGAGTTGTATTACAAAAAAAGTAGTATGAGAGTATTTAGTATATCGTATAGACTAATTTGTAATAAGTTCTTTCATTTAGAAAAATGATTTTCTCAATATTTGAAAAGATATTAATTTTAAAAATGCTGACTTTTTAGGGTTGACTAACGGTTGAGTTCATTGACTGTTCTCCGTCAATTGACTATTAACGGTCAAGAAAGATGAAGACGGATTCAGAAAAGTCTGAAAAAGTAAATTTTAAAGTAGTTAAAAAATTGAAGTTTTTTGAAAAACACACATTTCCAGTCATTTCCAGTCAGGTTTTTGGAATAATCGCAGCAGATCACTTTTCAATTTCTTTACATTCTTGGAATCTTCACTTTCTTTACATTCTTGGAATCTAACCGGAGCCGCGCGCGTTTGTTTGTTTTGCTTGCAGGGCACATTTTTGCCCGCAGGACGTTTCAAGATTCGAAACATAGTTTCGATCAACATCGCTCCAGGAGGCATGTAGCCCAGTTCGTTTTTGGTTCTCTAATTCTCACAATCTTTGCAAGGCCGTTTGCAACGATAATGCGGATTAATGAACCAAAAGCAATGGGCTCGTCTTCCCGAAAGATTAGGCGTCGGAGCCAAGAACTATTGGAATTGGCTGCGTGGAGGAGCCAAGAACTATTGGAATCGGCTGTGCAATCGAGTTGCTCGGACGTAACCATGCACTTGAGGTATTCAATATTCTCGTTTCTTTTCTTGTCTATTTCGGTTCTTCCTTGCAATTATATTTGAAGATAAAAGTTTTATGTTTATCTTGCACCTTACCTCAATTGTTCACAAGTTGAACTCAAACCTAAGTTACAAGATCAAAAGTTCGTACCCAAGTGAACAATCTGAGCTGAGAGCTCAATACTAAGCCACAAGATCAAAAGTTCGCATCCAAGTGAACAATCTGAGCTCAATACCAAGTCACAAGATAAAAAAGTTTGCACCCAAGCTCATCTGTTCGAGAATTGAGCTCCGGCACAAGCCACAGGATCAAAAGTGGGATTATGGTGGGATCAGAAACTTGTCCTGAGAGTTGGAGCACCTTAGAGCGTACTCAAAAGTCGGCAGAAGGATCAATTAGATCCTCTAAAGCAATTATCTTGTGTATATTCACATAGTATTGTGGGGCAAATGAACAACGCTAACAAATTCAACATTGCTTGACATGGATAGGTAAATTGAATATGAAATTATCAGTCATGACTCATTCAGTTAGCAATTTGTGGGGTAAAGAGACGGCTTTGTGTCTTTATACTTACAAAAGGCACATACAACAACCAAAATTACCTACCTTGACCATCCAAGTAAAGCAGAGAACTCCCCAAGTATTTTTACAGCAAGATGCTTCAGATCTCTTACAATGTTGGTCAGTATATCATATGCCGACTGTGTTAGTATTAACTCCTCTAAGTGGTACCAGTACCAGAATATAGGGTCCCCTAAGATGTCAATTCTTGGAACCTGCGAGACCAACACAGCATATTATGTTCCTGAATGCATATATACAAATTACGGGGAGAACAAGATTTATCAAGAATGTGTTAACATCTCCTGAGGAAAGGAGACATTGTAAATGTATAGCCTCGACCAAATCCTATTAAATGAAACTAGTCCCTTAACAGACTAACTTTCCGCTTTCTTTCTTTATCTAGTTTATATCCCTTTATACCCAAATATTCAGCTGCATTTGATTAAGTAAAAGATGTACTCACCTGGTGAAAATTTAGGCTACTAAGTGCAGCGAAACAATTACGCTATGTAAAAAAATCAATCTCAGAAAATGGAGATTTGTTTCACCACAGTATGCAATGTATCATCTAAATGTGAAAAGATTGGTGCCATCCTCAGAGAAATATTAATCAGTACCACACAACTTTTTTGATCCAAAATTTAAGATATTTTCCTCGAAATCTCATGAACAAGAGAACTACTTTAAATAATTAAATTAGATCACCTACAGGCTGCCAATCTGAATGGATACCAGATTAAATTGCACGGAACAGATCAAGCGAACAGAGAAAAGAAGGTGAAGTGATCAAGTACAAAGTAACACCCAGTATCACACTGAATTATCCAGTTGATATGTGTTAAACCAATGATAAAATCAGATACACTCTTCTTGTCTTCTTGATTAGCTTATAAATCCCACAGATGCACTCTTCTTGATTGGCCTTTTCTCCTCGTTTTTTCTCTCTTCTGTCTGACTATGTTATTTACATCAAGATCTATATAACAAAAGCTATATTTCTAATTTCAATTACTCCTCAGAAAATATAGGTGCAGTGGTTTACAATGCCACATATTTTACCCTTATTCCTTTGAATTTTACAGTTCTCAGTGATTCATGAACTGGTTTAACTTAACTCTTAATACTTCTTTTGGCTACATATTATGATTCCATGCCTGATAACAGCATGCCTTTGCACAAAATAGCAACTGAATTACTTATATTTTCATTAGGCTTGCAGTGGACGATATATTGTTCAATGAAGCCTATATAGTCGGTGCCAGAGTAAATGGTTTAGTCCTGCCAAAAAATGAGAGAGCTAATGTCTGCAAAATGACTGCATATGTAACTATAGTATCACTCTTAAGTTTGAGATTGTTTTCAGTGTGTCAGTAACTCAATACCTAGTAAAAAACGATTCCAATCAATATGATAGTGGAACATAATCCACAACGTATTGTGTAGTCAGAGCTCAAAGCTCAAACCAAGTATTGAACGTAATTGATCTATTGCAGTTACTCATAGCATAACAAAAAGAAAGAGCTCGATTTAGACGGAGTAGAAGCAACTAAGCATGATGATGAGATCCCATTTATCTAAGGTAACAGGATAAGAAACAACTTTTGAGATACACGATAACTGGCATACCTTTTACCAATGGGAAGAAGCGTCCAGTGACTCTTTGCAATCGTTCTGTCATATATTTAGCTCTGAAAGCTAGCTCACTTGTAACGTCAGGCAAATCTATCATGTTCTCATTCAGGTTGTTAATCTTGAAGCCAGGAAATGATGCATGTCTATTGTTTTGTATATCGTCTATGAGTGAGCTAATGTCTCCCCAGCGATCTCCTGCACGGTTTCTGTTTCCTAGTAGGCCTGTAGCTTGAGCAACATCCATTGCACCTTGTCTGGTGGCCATAAAAACTACAATAAACACTTAGTATAATGTCATTCTTCACAAAATCAGATAGTATAATGTGTATGCTTTAAATTTTTTATTAACTTAACGAATGAAAAATGTCAGCATGAGAGATCTACCATCACGAGGGACTGTATAGATGTAATTAGTCGGCAGACCAATGCCAACTCCTAGCAAAGTGAACCCGACGCTGAATCCAACACCACAGCCAGCTCCAACGTAACCAATCACCTCAGGGCCAAAACCCGGTCCCCATCCTACCCCACAACCAATGCCTACTCCAACGCCCCAAAAGGCTCCGTGTGTTGGATGCACCGGATTCCACCTCTCATATCTCCTAAATAGACCTTTTATAATCATTTCCACCTGAAAATTTAAAAGCAATATGAACAAACGAACAAACGCAGTACCGTAAACAGTGGAGAAAAATCACTAGAATCCTTTCATCAGTAAGCTAAGTTGTCCAACATACATTATATCATTATCATTCCCTGATAGGTGAAGTTGCTACAGAATAGTTTTGTTGAACAAATGGTTGGAAAGGAACCAACTATACAATTTATACAAGGCTGAGGACTGCACTTTACAATCATCACAGTTATCAAGCCTCCCTACGAAGTGAGTAGTACTTATTATCGAATACCTCGATTAATATTCTCCCAAAAAACAACATCATCATCGTCATATTATCCTATATGCCCTTGATGTTGCCAGATTCATTTAAAACTAATCCATTCACAGAAAACATTTTCTCAGGCAGGAAAACTGGAATTGAAACAGCACAACATACACTTCAAAACAGAACCTTAACGTTTACATACACAAATACACTTTATAACAACCACAATCAGGCTCAATAATGCAGCAGGAACTCAGAAAAGGTGACAATTACATATTTACATGCAGGAATGAAACAGCAAACGTACGGAAATGTTGAAATTGATTGCGAGAGTGAGTAATGTCGCTGATTCTGCGCTGAATGAGTTAATTGAGAAGAAGAATGTTTGAGAAGTTGTAAAGGAAGCAAAACCTGGAGGGGTTAAGGATCAGGTAGCCATTCGGATGAGGTGAAAACGTGTAAGCTTCAAGTTCTTGAGTGTGACCGTAGAGTTTAATCCTTTTATCTGTGAGTGGATAATTGCAATATACTCGAATAGAGCCGTCATCATGTGTAAAAGTAACTTGATCTGGTGGACAATTTGCAGAAGTGAGATTGCAAATGTGAGGCTGGAGATGAATTGTGGGCTGAAGAGTATGGGCCCATTGCCAACATGGGAAACTCCGGTCGATGTGTCGTTGTGTGTGAAGGAGGAACTTTCATTGGATGTACACGTGGATTCAATTAAGTGACGAATAATTACAATTATTTATTTTTTTATTAAAAATACTTTAAAACATCTAATATTTTAGTTATATTAGTTCTAACTCGTGACGTTGTCACGAAATGTTTAACTTCTAACAAAAACTATGTTTTTAAAAAAAAACAAAGCACATGATGACGAGCAATAACCACCATAATACTTAAGGTTTGATGCATCAAAATATTTGAAAGGTAATGCATACTCAATGTATAACAATCACGAACAATAACCACCATCTGAAAAAGAAATTTAAAAAAAAATGTTTATTCAAGTTAATATAAAAGATTTGTATAATTTGAAGTTAGATTTATTGAATGTCTATATATATACCTCAAAGCTTTCGAAATGCCTCTTTTTAAACGACATTAGTCGTCGTATTTGTTGGATTTCCTTCCTCATCTAGGGCTGAAACCTTGAGACCTCTCCTGATGGTGACTCTAGAGGAAGCTACATAGAGCTGACCATGACTGAAAACGGGCTTTGGGAGATATAGTTCAACCTTAGATAAGGATTGACCTTGACTCTTGTTGATAGTCATAGCATAACAAACTGATATTGAAAATTACCTTCGCTGGAATATGATATGAAACTTGGTAAGGTCAGAAGGTGTGAGTACCATCCTTGGTATATAAACTAGCTCTCCGACTTTCTTCCATGTATGGTCTTCGTCTCAATAACATGATCACCAAGTTTAGTAACAATCAACCTAGTTCCAATGAAATGCTCCCATGACGACTGATCGATGTTCCTAAAAAGCATTATAGGACAACCCACCTTAATTAGGATTATCTGATTTGGTATACCATAAGCCCTAATAGTGTTTAGGAACTCGACCTAATAAACATCTACTCTATTGATGATATCATCTTCATCAAGGCATATGTTGTCGGAATTCATGAACTCAACTGAATCTCCAGGTAAAAGGGACATTATATAGTCGTTGACTTCATGTACTATCTCGTTGGTGGGAGCAAGAATAGCTTTATCCTGGAAGTACCGACCATCGCCATCATGGTCCAATATGATGGGATATGTACTACCAACTATTGCAGCGATTGGGTCACCAGCAGGGTGAATCAAGATATCATCAGGCAATCTAATTGCCATCTCACCATCATTATCGTCACCGACCTCACCATCTCCAATATTTAGCAACCAATCTGCGAACTCCCTAATACTCTCATTCCCAACACTTGAGCGGCCAGATTGTAATTGAATAAAATACAATTAAAATAATTAATATATACAAGTAATTAAAATTAATTTTACTTAGATGAACTATATCTAAATTTTGTTAATTTATATATCATGTTATTAAAATACCTGCAAACGTATGTTCTTCGTTAGCTTCAAGTCTTCAACATACGACACGAACTCCATATATCATTCGATGAGCAGAGTGATGCATGGACTATGTCATGTCTACTACTCTTAGGTATGACTGTAAGTATCTGTCTGAAATCACCACAAAAAACAACTACCAACCCACCAAATGGCTTGTTCGATTCTCTGTCATGATGACCTCTTATTACATCTCAAGAGCCTCAAAAAAAACTTGTAAGTCATGGACAACTCATCCAAATTATTAATTGTGTAGTATTCAAGAGTCTTGTAAGATTGTTGGATGGGGTTAGAATGCTGCAAGTAGTAGTTTCATCGACCTGCAAAGGAATACTGAACCTAGAGTAAGTATGACCACCAGGAAGAAGTAGAGAAGCTATACCACTCGATGCAACTGGGAGAACAATATCACATCTATCACGTAAAGTGGAACACAATGTATTCCACATAAATGTCTTTCCAGTGCCACCATAACCATATAGAAAGAAAACTCCACAACTACCCGAATCCACTACATCCATAATAGTATGGTACACATTCCTTTGCTCATCGGTGAAAGACGGATACAAACAACTATGTTTCTCAATCATATCATCAACATCGTAGGACATCTATTCGATTATCAAATTATTCATGCCATTTCTATGACAACACCGTTGGGGATTGGCATGCCTTCAACCTGACTCGAGCCGAATTCGTTCTTATTAAGGAACTCCTCAATATTGTCTAGAGCAAAATTCTTCAACTGTTCCTCATTCAGCTCGAGCTCTATATCAAAATTTTGAGGAAGAAAGTGAGAACATGGGGATATTATTATATAACCTTTATTATAAAAATTTAATTCGAATACATTATTTAAATTTTACCAGGACTTTTCAACTTCTTTCACATGATGTACTGGATGTCGTTAGATAGATACTCTCATGTATTGTCCTAAACATGAACATGTCTTGACATACTATCAGACTGGATTAGTATGGAAAACAAGTGTCGCAGGTATCGTCCTGAACCCCAAAAACTTACTTCCTTAATAGATTGATGTATTCTTTGTCATCGTCAAGCAATCTCAAACGTATCATGCATTGCGGTATGTTGGATGAACTGCACCATCTACAGTCCGTAAGTCCTCATAATATGTGGCACCCTTATATGATTCTGCATTATACATATGAAATATATATGTGGGTCCAATCTTAATCGAAACATGGTATAATCTTCCAACTTTATTGTTGAAAGTCTTCTTGTCTCTCCACGTTTTCCCTGAAAGATACCATACCTCATATATAGGAAACTTAGAATATAGATACTTACGTGCTTCAGGATGATTTCTTTTGAATTCCATTCATTTAAGGAACTTTGTCTCCGCAAAAATATGCTTCTCTAATAAGTCAGTGATGAGATCGCCATCTTTGAATGTCACCGACTATTCAACTTCCAGATGAAATGATAAACGCTCACTACAAGAAAACAGCGGTTTAGTGACGGAATTTCTAACGGAAATTGAGGTTTGTAACGGAATTTCTAACGGAAAAAAAACCATTAGAAAAGAGCCGTTAGAAACAATTTCTAACGGAACATTTTTTCCGTTAGAAATTTCTAACGGAATTTCTAACGGAATTTAATTCCGTTAGAAATTCTGGCCGGTTCAAACCAGAACCGGCCAGAGAAGTTTCTAACGGAATTACCAGATTCCGTTAGAAAGATTT
>JAYMSP010006421.1:0-11676 GCA_036897095.1 Plantago elongata | reverse complement strand
AAGGAAACTTGAAGAGCGGGTCAAGAGGAATCGACCTGATAATTCCTCATCTTTCAACAAGCGTCCGATGAAAGCTAGATTTCCTGAGCATGCAAGAGAAAACCCTCGCCCACAAGATAGTAATGTTAACTTTCGATGACGTCCTGAGACGAGGATGGAATGTAATATTGTGAACGTACGGGACACACTGAGGACAATTGTTGGAGAAAGACTGGGAAATGTTTTAGGCTCAATGTCCACAATATGTTTTACCATATTGAATTTAAAACTAACAATTTGGAATCATATTAGAAATATATGCTTAGACTTTTGATCACTCAACATAATGACTTATCTTAGTTCAAAAAGGTGTTTAGTATTCTTGGTTCACTTGAACATTGTAAAGAAGAAATACACTAAGTATGATAGACTAAAAACCTTGTAATAAGATGTTAGGTCTCTGTATGTAATTTTTATTTAGTTCGAAGAAGACCAAGAATGAGGCATCCAAGTAAAGGAATCGAAATTCCAGAAGACCTTTTTTCTCAAAGGTATCTGAAGACAAAGGAGAAAAGTCTCCTTAGATAGTTGCTTCCAAGAACATGGCTACTACTTATGTTTTGTTTACAAAATAATGTTACAAGTAAGTTTCTGAGAGAAGGAACATGTCAAGCCTCATAAAGCTACATGCATGCGTTGATAGTAAAGGACGATATATAGTACAATACATTTATTGCTCGGACATAAATGTCTCTATCTTTTGCAGAACTCTCTGAAAAGAGACTTACGCATGGGAGTACTAATTTCAAGATATGAACGGATTGAATTTGAAATATGTCTAACGGATTCTATTCAAGTAAGTATTCTCTCAAGCATTCACTATCATTCTCTAAGCTTTCTGTTGCGACCAAAGCTCGAGAAAACTTTAGTAGTTCTAAATATCGTGATCCTTCCACAAGTATTGTTATTTGTGAAAGAGTTGAATCTACAGATTACTATCTGAGAATTCATTTTTTTGAACAAATCTCATAAGCTTGGGTCAATAAAGAGAAAGATACCATACATTGAATAAGTTTATTAAGTAGACTTGATTCTTCTAAACTCTCTGAATATTACTGAAAAGTTATATAAAAAGCTTACATCATAAATAACATAACCAACACAATCACAAGTGTGGATTACATGAAGCACTTGATTTGCGAAGTTAAGGAATAGTTCCAACGTTATCTTGAGTACATGCATGAAGTACTTAGCTCGTGGATCTGGGGAACATTTGGTTGGGAACCATTTGTTTAAGGATCTTCAAATAGGATTATTGTAAGGATGATTGAATATTATGTTGTAGTGAATTCGAGGTCTAAAAAAGGAATATTATGTTGTAGTGAATTCGAGGTCTAAAAAAGTCCGAAGTGGATTAGTTGGGAGAATACGCCACCTCCAGATACCACTATACTTGTTGTGTTATTTACTTTTTGTATTTACCTTTCAGCAGCATACACACATTTATTATTGCAAAGTACGAACTCATTTATCTATCGTAAAGTCTTTCGGTCTCTGAATATTAAGTACCAGATACATACAAGTATCTAAGAAATTGTGTTTATCGATGAATGTTTGAAAATACTATTCAACCACCTCTAGTCTTTTAATCTACCGTTATATGGACCAACAAGTGGTATAAGAGCAGGAGGTTCCCAACCCTTCTGCAATCAACCTCGATCTCCCATGCAGGTGAAGAGTTTTTGTCGCTTTCTGAGGAACTTTTAATTTGTGTGTTAAGTGTGCAGGTGAGTGATGCTCCGATTCATAAGCCTGAGAATTACAAGAAATGGAAGAACAACATGATGCTGCATCTTGACGCCATTAGTGATGAAACGATCTATGTCATCAAGGAAGGACCTAACGTGATCAGACAACTCAATCATGTCATTCGAGTATCTGATGGTAGGACAACTACATATAAGGATGCTGAAGGTAGTGACAACTCTTCTACTGATAGTGGCTGTGTTGCTTCTGGTCGTGTTGAGTACGGAGACGAGCCTCGTGAACTCTAGACATTGTAAGATGCCAAGAGACACAGTTTGGATGGTTATGCTCATAACATCATCATTTGATCTACACCTAAGCACATACAGTGTAAATTGTGGGGTCCTAAAACGGCGAAAGTTGCTAGGCAATTGATTGAATAAATCTGTGTCGGAACTGAGAAAACTAAGGAAAACAAGTTCGAAGTTCTGAAATTGATGTTCTAAAACATTAAACAAGGTCCCACTGAAACTCTGGAATAATTTTATTTTAGGTTTACTACTCTCATGAGTGATATGGCAACACATGGAGATAGTGATAGATATTCAAATTCTGAGAAGGTGAAAACCATTGTCAAAAGTTTGAACCAGAATTGGGAACATACCCAGTATTTCTATTATAACCAAGGAATGCCACAAATCAAACTAGTAGAACTCTTTTCAAATCTAGCCATTGTAAACTATGAGACAACCTAAAGAAGATTGGCTGCAGGTGAAAAGTTGCAGAGTGTTGCTCTAGTTTCCCAAGGTACTTCTGAAAACAAGGATACAAAGGAAGTATCTGAAGAGAATGCTCTTGCTCTTAAACATGTGAAGAAATATGTGAGTCAAGAGATAGAAAGGAGAAAATAAAAAGAGAAGCTGAAAAAGCATCTCAGCCCAAGCTATCATCAGTACAAGAACATTCAAATGAACAACTCTCCGAATACCCCCGCTCAGAATGTTGTTAGTACTGAAGTTGATGAAATTTGAAACGATATCTACTTCTATTCTTAAACCTGGTCACTTCAAACGTGATTGTCCTTTTCTTAATAAGCTTAAGACATGTGACTAAAAGGAGAGAAGAAGTTTCAAAAGAACTCAAAGGGCCTTGCTACTGAAGAGAGAAAGAAGATTCAAATTCAACTTGAGGCTTTGGATATTGAGTCAGAATCTGACAATGATGACTCAGATGACTCAAAACTACCATCACCAGAATTATGTAGAATTACTCACGATGTGATTGATTTTGGTCAGAAGAAGAATGAAATGTGTGGAGTTGGTGAAATAATGGGTCCCGGCATCTCCATCATTAAAATGTGTCTTGTGGCTGATAAGGTAATTAACACTTCACAATTCTTGTATTATGAAATTCATGATGAGTGAATCAATTATTTGGAGCTTGTTAAGAGTGAATTGGATTGGTACGAAAGAGAATTTTTGGTTGTCCAATAAAAAATCAAAATTTCGGAAGAATGTAAGAAAACTCTTGAAAAGAGGTTTCTGAATTGACCAAGGTATCTGAGGTTAAGGACACTGAAATAACATTATTAAAAGCTCAGATATTGGAGAATGAAAATTCTCACAAACTAGCTATGAACTATCATAATGAAGTTGTGGAGAAACTTCTTTCTGAAATTGAAGATCTCAAGAAGAAAGAAATTGTAACGCCCCGAGATCTGGTTCAGACGTCAAGGGTTGTGCCGAATATTTCAAATACACATTTATTCAAAATATCAAACATTATCCGTAAACAGAAAGCACACATTTAAACTTAATACTGCAGCAACGCAATTCGGCCAAAGTCCGGCTGTCTGTTATCTACCCAAACCTGTCGTTGTGCTCAAAGTCTGGGAAAGCAAAATTATTGAAAGAGGAAGTGTGTCAGTCACTAGGACTTAGTGAGTATAGTCAGGCATGCATGAAGATGCGTATGAAATGCAAGAATACAGTAAACCAACACACACGCTGATCAGGCAGTTATTTTTTAACAGTGGGGAAACCGCAAACGGATACAGGACAGGATCGCTGCAGGTATTCCACCCGGCGATAATAACAGGAGGTGCCGTGGCATGGAGATCCACCCAACGGCATTAATAGTGCAAGACCGCGGCATTGGATCCCACCAGACAACAATAACAAGATAGTTTCATTATAGGCTAGTCCTCTAGAGGTGGCCCCTACGGACTCAAGAGGTGCCCACACCGCGGTTACACGGTGTAGCGCTTTGCTCTGCATAGCACTTAGCGACTGCCGAATGACCAGTTACACTAATGCTGCAAGTGACATCACCCAGCTAAACAGGACGTGAATGGTTTCCCAAAACAGTTTTTAGTGTGTGGTTATATTTTTAAAAAAACGGTTTTCGTGCAATGCAGTGCGTGAGTATCAGAAACAGGGGTAATATGCATATACAGTACAGTAACAATAAACAGGATCAGTAACAGGATCAGTACACGGAATCAGTAACAGTGTTAGTGACATGATCAGTAAACAGGATCAGTAACAGGATTAGGGTCGGTAACTAAGATTAATAATGCGGTTTCACTGTACAGTACCAACTAGTAACAAGGTTCAAGTAAATACAGGTACGGTTCCCTAATACAGGTTGTCTAAAGTGATACAGTCAGTCAACTAAATCGGTAAACGGGCCGGCGGTCGTCGTCGAGTAGTCGCGGTAGAGTTAGACAGTCAGGTAGATAAACAGGTACAGGAATAGAAAGTGCAAGGAATGAACGGTAGCAAACTTTCCCAGAGCCGGATGTCGAAGGCCAGCTATCACTCACCGTATATATCTAGTGCGTCAGGATACTCCGAGATTCCTGATAAACAGATAAACAGTACTACTTAAACTCCAGACTAAATTATTTAAAGACTCCTAATAATTTTCAAACAGTTTTATAACTAGTAAACGGATCCCATATCTGAATTAAATATTTACTGGTTCAAGTACTCGACACTGTCTAACAAGAATCGATCTTTAATTATTTATCGGGTGCGTCAGGATACTCCGATATTCCTGATAAACAGATAAACAGTACTACTTAAACTCCAAACTAAATTATTTAAAGACTCCTAATAATTTTCTAACAGTTTTATAACTATTAAACGGATCTCATATCTGAATTAAATATTTACTGGTTCAAGTACTCAACACTGTCTAACAAGACTCGATCTTTAATTATTTATTTTCTATAAATCGTCAAGGTGACATTTTATTTTCCAAAAATCTATCCGGCATTTTATTTCTAACAGGTGCACAGACGACAAGTCTGTCTCAATATAATAACTTATATCCGGTATAGGACTCCTAACAGATAAATTCAGACCACATACGGCAAGTCTGTCCCAGTATAATTCCAACCTCTAACAGTAGCTAACCAATGTCTGTTTTAACAATGCAATACTTATCAACAGTATTATTATACTACAATTCCCTAGTCGACGGCAAGTCGACGTCTATACAGGCCAACAGTACAATTTTCTAGTCGACGGCAAGTTGACGTTTACAAAAGCCAACAATATACAGTCTAATTTAAACCCAACAACAGTCCGCAGCCTGCAGCAGTTATCCTACAGTCGACGGCCAGTCGACACTACAACAATTAATATCACCGGCTACACTAATAATTCAACGGACTAACAGTATAACTTAAATTTCCCAATAATTGATAATAAATGCTAATAACTGGTAACTACAGTAATTAACGACAATAAACGATAATTAACACTAATAGACGATAATTAACGCTATCTAACGATAATTAGCGATAATGAACGAGGGTAGCACGACACTAACCAAGCGAGCGTCGAGCGACGGGCAGCGTGATGGTAGTCGAGGCGGGGTCGAGGCGGCATGACTACGAGTAATTATTAATTAATTTCCCGTTTGCTATTCTAAATTAATCGAAATTCGCTCGAGAAGCTTACCAGAATTATTGGTCGAGCGAACGACTCAATTCCGGGACGAGGTAGTCGACACGGGTGGTGATGGGTGTCGGGTGGTCGGAGCCGGTGGCGGTGGGGGTGGCAGAGAGCGGAAATGGTGGCGAAATGGGACTGCAGGAGAGGAGAAAGAGGTGAGGAATGAGGAGATCGGGAAGGTGTGAGGAATGGGGACGGAGGAGTGGCTATTTATAGCCAGAGATGGGCGGTGAAGGGCGGCGTTGAAGGTCTGGTGATGCAGCACGTGGTCGTGAGTCACCCTCCGCCGTCTTTCCTCTTCGTGCCGCATGTGGCGGCTGAAGCTTACTCATCGCGCGCGCATTCCCATCCTCCTCGTGCCATGGCGGCGCCGCCACGGCTGTCGGCCTCCGATTGGTCGGATTTGCGGCGAACACAATCAGCTACATGGTGGGTATCGATTTTTGACACGGTGACTTGACGTGTGCAGCAGCTTGGCATGGAGAAGTTGGCATTGGCACGATCAGGCGCGCGGAGAGGGGCACCGATGCGGTGGCTCGGGCGGAGGCACGGTGATTCCAAAGTTTTGGCATGGTGAAACGAAGAAATGGCACGAAGAACAGACGGGTAATTGATTTGGAGAAAGAGAAAGCATCAAAAGGACTGAAATGCCCTTGTTGTCAAGGGAAGGAGAATAATGAAGCAGGGGTAATCTGGTCTTTTGCTATTATATATAACTGGATCGTTCTGGCTTCCAAACGACTCGCAAATGAAATCCAAAAAAATAAAAAATCGATTCCCGGGCACTTTTCAAGTCGTACTCGATCCATAGGAAAATAAAATAAATAAAAATTTTATTTTATTATTTTTATTATTATTTATTAATAAACTACTAAATTTCACTTTAACGTCGAATCCGCTCGGCGTTAAAATTCTAAATTCGACTCAATCTACTTACGTAATATTTTCACTCTTGCGAAATAATAAAATTAATATTTAAATAAATTTTTCGGATATACGAGAAAATTTGACGGACCTTACATTCTCCCCCACTTTAGGGAATTTGGTCTTCCAAATTCGACCTATCTTCAGTGAACATGTAGGGGTATCTCTCTCGCATCTCAGCTTTTTTTCCCAAGTGGCCTCTTCAAGGGTATGGTTCTGCCAGAGAATCTTGACCAGAGGAATTTGCTGGTTCCTAAGCTCTTACACTTGGGTATCTAAGATTCGGAGAGGCTTCTCTTCATAGGTCAGGTTTTCCTCGAGTTTAACTTCAGTGGGGTGGATAACATGCTCAGGTCGGGATGGTATCTCTTAAGTTGGGAGACGTGAAACACATTGTGAATACCGGTAAGGTTTAGTGGTAGTGCCAGTTCATAAGCAACCGGTCCCACTCTCAGGGTTATCTCGAAAGGTCCGATCTCAGGGTTATCTCGAAAGGTCCGATGTAGCGAGGTGCAAGTTTTCCTCCTTTCCTGATCCGTTTAATTCTCTTTCTCGGGGAAATCTTCACGAACACTTGGTTCCCCTCTTCGAATTCCAAGAGCTTCCATCGACGATCAGCGTAGGATATTTGTCTGTCCTGAGCCGCTTTAATCCTTTGCCTTAGACCCAGTTTCGAGTACACCGTGGATCCTTGCAGAAAATCGAACAGTTCATCGATGTGGGGTAGCGGGTACTTATTTTTTATGGTCAGGTTGTTCCACCATTGGTAATCGATACACATCCTTAGCGTACCACCCTTCTTCTTGACGAACAACACTGGAGCATTCCCTGGGGTGCAACTTAGACGAATGCAACCTTTTTCCAACCACTCTTGTAATTCTTAAGTTTATGGAATTCTACTGGAGCCATTCGATATGGTGTTCGGGATACAGGTTTAGTTTCAGGAACGGTTTCTATAAAAAATTCTACTTCTCGACGAGGGGGTAACTTCGGCAGTAACCAAGTCGACTATACTAACCGAGAACAGGGTATGAGTTCGATTTACGACAGTACTCGACGAGAAATAGAAGACAACGCACAGATCGCCCGAAGAGACAATAGACATTCGGTTCAGGTTACAGGTAATAAACGATTCACGAGTAGAACCAGAAGTCAAGGCAAGAACTTCGAAGGATAACAAAGTCAAACATAAGTGTCGGGTGGCGGGTGGGCAAAGGCAAATAACAAGTGCTAGCTAGCGGTTAACAAAGTTAAATGCGAATGCCAAATGGCGGAATACAATAGCAGATACGGATGCCAAGTGGCGGATAACCATTTAAGGTCAAACAACAGGTGCCGGTTGGCAATCAATAAATTCAAACAGTTCTGAACAGAGAGCAGGCACATGGGTCGAAAGGCAGGCATTAAAACTGAACAGTCATCGAACATCACATTCGATTATTAATTCAGAAATCCTAAGGTTAGGTCAAGTGCTACGCCTATGCGTAACTGAACAGAAAGGCTTAACACTAACAATAGGAAGGCATAGAGATTCCTCCTGATACGAACACGTTAACGACTACGAGTTCTGGCCCTTATTTCGGCCTCACGACGGTCCGTCATCTAACGGGTAAGCATTTTCTCAGCATGAGCTTCGTTTACCCAAAACTGTACAACTACTATAAAGGAAGTTTCGTCTATCTGTCGAAGTCAATAATATAGATAATAATAGTGCATAGCTACATGTCTCTCCCCTCCCCCAGTTTTGCAAATATTATAGGAGTCAGTATTTGGAAATACGTCACAATCCTATTGGTCCGAACTGGGCTCTGATACCACTCTGTAACGCCCCGAGATCTGGTTCAGACGTCAAGGGTTGTGCCGAATATTTCAAATACACATTTATTTAAAATATCAAACATTATCCGCTACAAACCAAATGTACTGGATAAGTAAAACAGGAAAACAAAAAGCACACATTTAAACTTAATACTGCAGTAGTGAAATTCGGCCAAAGTGTCTGTTATCTACCCAAGCCTGTCCTTGTGCTCAAAGTCTGGGAAAGCAAAATTATTGAAACAGGAAGAGTGTCAATCACTAGGACTCAGTGAGGATAGTCAGGCATGCATGAAGATGCGTATGAAATGAAAGAATACAGTAAAATAATACACACGCTGATCAGGCAATTATTTTTTAACAGTGGGGAAACTGCAAGCGGGAACAGGACAGGATCGCTGCAGGTATTCCACCCGGCGATAATAACAGAAGGTGGCGTGGCATGGAGATCCACTCAACGGCAGTAATAGTGCAAGAACGCGGCATTGGATCCCACCCCACGACAGTAACAAGATAGTGTCATTATAGGCTAGTCCTCTAGAGGTGGAGGTGCCCACACCGCGGTTACACGGTGTAGCGCTTTGCTCTGCATGGCACTTATCGACTGCCGAATGACCAGTAATAATAATGCTGCAAGTGACATCACCCAGCTAAACAGGACGTGAACGTTTTCCCAAAACAGTTTTTAGTGTGTGGTTATATTTTTAGAAAAACGGTTTTTGTACAATGCAGTGCGTGAGGATCAGAAACAGGGGTAATATGCAGATACAGTACAGTAACAGTAAACAAGATCAGTAACACGATCAGTAATAGTGTCAATGACATGATCAGTAAAAAGGATCAGTAACAGGATCAGGGTCGGTAACTAAGATTAATAACGCGGTTTCAGTGTACAGTACCAACTAATAACTAGGTTCAAGTCAATACAGGTACGGTTCCTTAATACAGGTTGTCTAAAGTGATACAGTCAATCAACTAAATCGTTAAACGGGCCGGGCGATCGTCGTCGAGTAGTCGCGGTCTGAGTTAGACAGTCAGGCAGATAAATAGGTACAGGAAATGAAAGTGCAAGGAATGAACGGTAGCAAACTTTCCCAGGGCCGGATGCCGAAGGCCAGCTATCACTCATCGTATATATCTGGTACGTCAGGATACTCCGAGATTCCTGATAAACAAATAAACATTACTACTTAAACTCCAGACTAAATTATTTAAAGACTCCTAATAATTTTCTAACAGTTTTATAACTAGTAAACGGATCCCATATCCGAATTAAATATTTACTGGTTCAAGTACTCGACACTGTCTAACAAGACTCGATCTTTAATTATTTATTTTTTTTAAATCATCAAGGTGACATTTTATTTTTCGAAAATATATCCGGCATTTTATTTCTAACAGGTGCATAGACGATAAGTTTGTCTCAGTATAATAACTTATATCCAGTATAGGACTCCTAACAGATAAATTCAGACCACATACGGCAAGTCTGTCCCAGTATAATTCCAAACTCTAACAGTAGCTAACCAATATATGTTTTAACAGTGCATTACTTATCAACAGTATTATTATACTACAATTCCCTAGTCGACGTCTATACAGGCCAACAGTACAATTTCCTAGTCAACGGCAAGTCGACGTTTACACAAGCCAACAGTATACAGTTTAATTTAAACCCAACAACAATCCACAGCCTGTGGCAGTTATCCTACAGTCGACGGCCAGTTGACACTACATCATTTATATCACCGGCTACACTAATAATTCAACAGACTAACAGTGTAACTTAAATTTCCCACTAATTGATAATAAATTCTAATAACTGGTAACTACAGTAATTAACGACAATAAACGATAATTAACACTAATAGACGATAATTAACGATAATTAACGATAATGAACGAGGGTAGAACGACATTAACCGAGCGAGCGTTGAGCGACGGGCAGCGTGACGGTAGTCGAGGCGGGGTCGAGGCGGCACGACTGCGAGTAATTATTAATTAATTTCCCGTTCGCTATTCGAAATTAATCGAAATTCGCTCAAGAAACTTACCGGAATTATTGGTCGAGCGAACGACTCAATTTCGGGACGAGGCAGTCAGCACGGGTGGTGATGAGTGGCGGGTGGTAGGAGCCGGTGGCGGCGGGGGTGGCAGAGAGCGGAAATGGTGGCGAAATGGGACTGCATGAGAGGAGAAAGAGGCGAGAAATGAGGAGATCGGGAAGGTGTGAGGAATGGGGACGGAGGAGTGGCTATTTATAGCCGGAGATGGGCGGTAAAGGGCGGTGTTGGAGGTCTGGTGACACGGCACATGGCCGTGAGTCACCCTCCGCTGTTGTTCCTCTTCGTTCCGCGTGTGGCGGCTGAAGCTAACTCATCGCACGCGCATTCCCATCCTCCTCATGCCAGGGCGGCACCGCCACGGCTATCGGCGTTCGATTGGTTGGATTTGCGGCGAACACGAGCAGCTACACGGTGGGTTTCGATTTTTTACACGGTGACTTGACGTGTGCAGCAGCTTGGCGCGGAGAAGTCGGCATTGTCACGGTCAGGCGCGCGGAGAGAGGCACCGACGCGGTGGCTTGGGCGAAGGCACGGTGATTCTGAAGTTTTGGCACGGTGAAATGAAGAAATGGCACAGTGAACAGACGGGTAATCGATTTGGGGAAGGAGAAAGCATCAAAATGACTGAAATGCCCTTGTTGGCAAGGGAAGGAGAATAATGAAGCAAGGGTAATCCGGTCTTTTTGCTATTATATATCACTGGATCGTTCTGGCTTCCAAACGACTCGCAAATGAAATTTGAAAAAATGAAAAATCGATTCCCGGGCACTTTTCAAGTCGTACTCGAGCCATATTAAAAAAATAAAATAAATAATTTTTTTATTTTATTATTTTTATTATTATTTTATTAATAAACTACTAAATTTCACTTTAACGTCGAATCTGCTCGGCGTTAAAATTCTAAATTCGACTCAATCTACTTACGTAATATTTTCGCTCTTGCGAAATAATAAAATAAATTATTCGGATATACGAGGAAATTTGACGGGCCTTACAGAAATATCCTTCCAATCATATGTTAATGCTAGTGATACTCTCAAGGAGGTTCAATAATATTTGAGAGACCCATCTGAGAAAGGAGGACATGGACTTGAGACCCAATAAAGTAATTCCACTCCTCAGAAAAAGAGTGATGAAAGGTTGACCTTTGTGAAAAGTCAATATAAAGGTTGTTAGAAATATCT
>JAYMSP010006420.1:0-11677 GCA_036897095.1 Plantago elongata | reverse complement strand
TCAGAGACTATGGACTTAATGAAGAGAAAACTCCCATTTTCTGTGATAACACAAGTGCTATTGCGATTACTCAAAATCCAAAGTTCCATGCTAGAAATAAGCACATTGATGTTAGACACCACTTCATTAGAGACCATGTTGAGAAACGCGATATAGAGATTCTAAAGATTGGCATTGAAGATCAATTTGTTGACATCTTCACTAAGCCACTCCTGGAAAGTAGGTTCTTAACCTTAAGACATAGTCTTGGGTTAATGGAGATGCCTCAGAACTGAAAATTTCTAAGTCTCTAAAAGAGTTTGTAAGGAACAGAGAAAAAGGAAATAGGTTTCTGAAACGGGTATTCAGAAAGCCTACATGATTAAAAGGATGACAAGGTTTCGGAGACTTATGACTCAGAAAGCCTAAAGTCTTCTGGAAAGGTAAATCCATAAAGACAGGTTGGTATATAGTCCATAAGTATATAATACTAGAACTTAAATACTATGGACAAGTCATATATCCAGTGGTAATTTCTGAAACAAAAATTCAGAAAACCATTTAAGACATGAAGTGAGAACTAATAGTCCAACATTGTACATATTTCTGAGAGTCAAACATGTCTAGAGTTTTTTGTTTTTACCATTTATATGATAAGTAACATAAAACAAGACTTGCTCTCTGAAATGATAAGACCAAAGGTTCTCTAGTCTCACACACTAACAGTGACTTATGGATATATATTGCCAAAATTCATTAAGTGGGCACGGGAATATTTGTTGATTGATATCATTACAAGATATTGAACAAGAGTCCTTGATGAATAAACGTTTTAATCTCAACGGGTGAGATTAATTATCGGCAAGTAATGCCTGTTGCGAAAATAGTCATGGCCCATGATGCATTTAATGCAAAGTAGAAATGTATACCGCACCGATGCAATGTACACAGATACATATACAAATTTCTATATGTATGATGTATCTATGTAATTTTATCTTGCTATATATAAAGGATTCTAGTAAGAGATAAACACTTTTACCAAATCCGAAATATTATCTTGCATCAAAATAGCAAAAACTCTCTAAGTTTTCTGCAAATCCTTCTGCTAATCTTTTGAATTCTGCTTAGTCCTCTAAAAAGATAAACTTACATTCTCTCGAATTCAAGCACCTCTTCTCTAATCCTACCCGGAAACTCTATATAAGAGATGGCACCCAGAAAAACCTTATCCAAGAATTCAGCTGCAACCGCTTCTTCTGCTGAAAAGCAAGGAGAGAGGGTTTTGCAAGTGTTGAACAAACGCGTGTTGGGTAATTTCAACCCAGAGGATTGGACTACCAACCTCAGAATGAATTGGGGAGCACACATGGCGGAGAAATACTTGAATGTCGCTATCTCCTCCACTTCTGACAGGAACTTGGTTGTGAAAATGCTATCCAAGGCACACATCAAGAAATTCCTTTGTGCCGCCCCTACTGGACTATCTCCAGCTGATGTCTTAAAGTTTTACAACTCTTCCCAAGTCTACACCAAGATAGTGAACAATGTCGAAAAGACCTTCATTAAATCTAAGGTTCAAGGTGTAGAAATACATCTTGATTGTGATGCATTCTGCAAGATCTTCCGTCTCATAGTCCGTGGGATGACATGGGAGATTAACACAAAAGACAAGGATTTGAATTCTGCAGTCAGTGTGTTGTATGAAGAAGCAACAGATGACAAGATTGAGGACTGACCCTCTTCTTTCATATTGGGTAACATCAGAACAAGACACATGTTTGAGCACTGGAATGTGCTTGCCAGCATCCTTCACAGATGCTTGGATGGAAACAAGGGTGGAATTGACCAGATAAGCCTAGAGAGGTGGATGATACTGTCCATTCTCTAGAAGGAGCTGAATGACAAAGATAGCCTCTTCAATTGGGGGAAGTATCTCTTCATGAAGTTTGTCAACAGGGTCAATAAGTTTGAGCCGATAATTGTCAAAGGTCGTGCCCACCAAGTCGAATATGCACTATGGTCTTAAAATTTGCTACATTTTGGAGAAGTGTGGATTGCTCTTAGAGAGAAACTGGACATCCAAGTAACCAACACAATGTATCGACACGCTCATGAGGAAACCTTGAAGAAGGTTGCCAAAGATGAGTTGGTTGCTCAGGGAGAAGGTGTATCCGAAAGATAAAAGTTGAGGTCCACATTGCAAAGATACCAAGGACCAATAAACTAAGGTCAAGGAAGAGGACTCAGATTGTCATAGATGACACTCCTCAACCAGAAAGGGAAACACAAGATGTTGAAGCCTAGAGACCCCTTCCAGCCCAGAAGGACTCCAGTTCAGAAAGGAGACCCTTGAGAAATGGCAAAATGTCAGAGTTATCCATGAACGAGCTCAACCAGATCGATGAGTCTGTCCCAGACTTCGAAATGGATTCGGATGATGATGTGCCACTACAGATAGTACTTAAGAGATCGTGGATGGACACTCATGGTGGAGTCTCTAGCTCAGCTTCACTGCCTCGGAAAGCTAAGATTGCAGAGGATGCAATCTCAGAGAGGACAATAGAAGATGTCACACCCCAACAGGAAGATGAAGGCTTGGCGGTGGATGACAGAATGATGGAACATACTGACATTGCTTCCACATTCAAGTTTCCAGCAGACTTGATTGCTGAAGAAATTACTGCACCTAAGCAGGTTCCTCAAACATCTGAGGCGGGAACTCAGAATGTTCAAGCAGAGGAAAGGTCCGAAGTACCAGAAACTTCAAGCCATGAAATGGAAGCCACATTGTCTGAAGATACACAGGTAACAAGAGTTGTCTATATCTAACTTGTGAAATATTTGAATAATTGTTAAGCTAGTTACTCATAAACTTCCTCTGTTACAGGCTTTCATGGAGACCACAGAGCAGAGGGAAGACATTGCTCCCACCTCTCTGATTGAAGAATAGATTCCTTCAACCTCAACCATACAAGAAAACGAGCATGTGCAGCAGGTAGTCAATTGTCTCTGAAAAGAAACAATGTTGAACATTAATCAAATTCTAGTATTTCTAACTTCAATGTCTCTATACATGCTACAACTGAGAAAGCAGTTGAAGCGGTGGAAATACCACAAGTTCAAGAGATTCTAGAGGTTGAAAAGCTTTCTGAGGAAATTATCTCTGAGACTTCCGTAGTGGAGGTATGTAAAAACAGGAACATTGTCCTATGAATATTATGTACAATTCGACATTGCTTAATCAAACACTTTGTTTCTTCGAATAGGTTCATCTGAAGAAAAGGTTGTTGAGGAAAACCTGGAAACCTCCACAACGCCTATGGAAATAGACACGGTCGAAATGGCCAAGCCTCCAGAAAGGTTACCAGAGACCGCACCGGTTTCTGAAAGAATAGATTCTGAGCTTCCTAACTTGGAAGTAAGTTAAAATCTCAGAAATACTTTTCTTGTAAACACCTTTCTGTAGATTATTTCTAAAAGTTTGATTTTAATTCTTAGGCTCAAGCAGAAAGAACGGTTGAAGAGGATGCAGCCACTCCTCTGACCATGATATCTGAAGCACCTATTGCTCCAGAAGTCCAAGTTGATGAGCCTCGTGTGGATACACAGGTATGCTCAGAAACACAGGCTTCTCTAATTCTCAGATAACCATAAGTGAGTTTGAATAAAACTAACTTGAAACCCTTCTTTCACGCTCAAGTGTTACCAGTGATCGATGTGGAAGCCCCACTAGATCTGAAGAAAGTTTTCCAGACAATCACAATGAAGAGGCATGTCAAGTGCTCCAGACAGTGGCAAAAGCTCAGAAAAGTAGATCTACCGGAGCTAGCCAAAGTGATTGATCATCAAGAGAGAAGGGCCCGAGCCTTCGATCTGGAAAACTACGTCCATGCAATGTGTCCAGTGGAGGATTATTCCCACTATGAGTTGATGCATGACGACTTCACATACAACGTTGGAAAGAAGCTGATGGATGCCTTCAATGTTGCTAATGAAGAGACCAAACGGGAAATGACTCTCAATCCTGTCTTGCCCCAGACGCTCCAAGTTTACCCTTCTGAGTAGGAGGAAGTAAATGGGCAGAGGATTACTTTTCCCCCAATAATCAATTTGGTTTCTGATGAAGAGGAAGAGTTTGACGAAAATGATGAAGACTCTTCTGAAGAACATCCAGAAGGCGGTGATAATTATAATGACAATCATTCTGATGATGACAATGATGATGGTCCTTCGCCAGGGATAGGTGGAATGGCACAAGGAGATGTCGGAACGGGAACTCCAACTGATGAGGACTCTAATCATTGGTATCCACCAACATCACAACAATCACCACCTCCAGCTGACCAACAAGATCAAATCCAACAGAACGCCAATGAACAAAATCAACAAGCTGACCCCTCTGAAGATCTTAAGGCTGTTGAATCCAGAGTTGCTAAAATCAAAGGAATTGTTGGATGAAGAGACTAAGCTCAATCAAGAGTACCAATCTCTGATTGAAGCCAAGGAAGCCCAATTGCTGAAAATTGAGGCAGAGAACGCCAAGGAAAAGGCACTCCTTGAAGAAAAGATTCAATTGAAGAAAGATATCGATGCCACAACTGCAGAGTTGGACGCTCTGGTGACAGACGATACTGAGCATGGTGCTAAGGTTGCATCAGATAGACCAAATGAACCATCATTCCAGAGAGCTAGCATCAAAGGTAAAGAGAAAATGGATGATGAGCCCGCTCAAGACGATCACATACTTGTGAGCACTGATGATGATGAGGCACATAATATGGCTCCAGAAGAGGATGATATGTGTCGGGTCCGTGTCTCTCTCACCTTAAAAGAGAACTTCTTGCTCCACACATCTTCTCATTACTAGCCGTTACTTCCATAGACGGAAAATTCCTCGGAAGAAGTAATGTGTATGTTGCAATCAGAAATGAATTAGTTGCTGAAGATTCCCAGGTACTTTCATATGTACCTACTGACATCAAGCCTATAGCTAAGCTCTTACTACACAGAGCCACTAGCATTGCACTTTCTCAGAAAGATCTAGGCATATGGTTCGGGATGAAGACTGCAACAATGCCAACAAAGCACTTGAAAAAGCTCAATATACTATAATGAAAGCATAGTCTATCTCACGTCTGATTGAAGAGCTGAACCAAAAGGAGCAGGCACTCCTTAAAGAGAATCAAGAGCTCAGTAAGGAAGTTCAGAAACTTATCCAAGTTCACAATAATTTGCAACAGAATTTCGAGTCACTTTCTCATTCTTATGTTAGTTTGAGTCAGTCACTCATGACTATGGGGGAAGAGAATAGAACTACCCAGAGAGTCAGTGACTTTCTCATTCCCCTCCAAAAGTCAAGTTCCAAAACATGACATGCCTCCCGAAGAACCAAGAACAAGGCTACAAAGTATGATTACTAGGGGTTCCAAGGCCCTGGTTATATCTGAAGGAATCAAGCCTTCTGAAGAAGAAACAGAAAATGAAGAAGGAGAAATCAAAGATTAGGAGGAAACCTATAAGTCTCCAATCAAATATATGATGATGATGATGATGATGAGACTGATACAGATGAGTATCCACTTCACAAGAGAAGAAGAGTGGAAAGCCTACCTGAACCTCCCCTGGCAGCTAATCCTATATCTGCTAGAAATCCTTCTGGAAACACAAAGTTGATTCAAGATGGATCATTCAGCACAAACCCCAAAAGAAAGATCCAATGTTTGATGATCCAAGAAGGACTGAATAGAAGAATGCGCAAGGACTTGCAGTTTGGAAGAAATCAAGAGAAAGAACCAGAAAGACTAGTTGCTTCCTAGATTGAGTATGCCAAAACCAATCACAGTCAATCAACTTATAGGTGCATACATTTCTAGAATGATTATTTGATTCTAGAGCTACAACATATGTTACTTAACAAGAAGTTTCCAGAACCTATCTACCAGCAAATGATGGCATGGAGAACCAACAAGCCTACTCTGCTTAATCCAGCAAATACTCATAAGTGGCTTGATTTTGAGGTTTATGTGAGGACTGAGGCTATGAAGAAGCCACTGGATTTTATATGTCCTTATCCCAAGACAGATGATGTACACAAGACCAGGAAATCGGATGGTACTCTCAGCAAACAGAACAAACTAGGTGTTGAGGCCTATGAGTCATTCTACATGACAAAGGATCAATATCTGGATGACATAGTATACTGTGAAGAAATTTACAAGTATCATCAATTGTCACTACTGAAGGTAAACCATGCATGGGTGTCGGGAAAATACTTTTGGGTCAAGAACTTCATTAAGTCTAACATAGACTATCTTGAGAATCATGAAGATCCTGACAAAGCTTATAGAGAAATTTGTGATTTAGCCAGAAAGACTGAGCTCTCTGTCAGAAGGTTACTTTATGAATATGTTGAAGACTGCAGGAGGGTTGACACTCATTGATCCAGTAGAGATGCTAAAGAACTTAAAGTTTCTGAACCTAAGTTAATTTTAAAGACTTGAAGACTAGTTTATTAGGATGTACTTGGAGCTTGGACTCTCCTGTTATCCTAATTTACTTAGTAATTTTTGTAATTCTGCTGATTGTATTTCATTGTAATACATATTGTAAAAGTTATCTTATGCACTGTAATAGTTATTTTTTAAGATCATACTCTCATAAACCATTTATAAGAAGATAACTTGTCAGCACAAAACTTCATCCTCACTTCCCTACCCCCCCCCCCACCCCGTCAGACCCCTCCTCATCCTCCTCATCACCCAACGATTGTCCCGAATAGAACTCGTCCCTTCCAAATACTGAAGCCTGCGTCTCCGGACTACCTTGCGCACACGACCAACCATTCGATGCAACATCCCCCATCAAAAATTCTTCAAAAATGTGTATGTCAAACCTCTGACCCTCAAACATCGTCTCTGTCCGTTTCCTTATCACTTCTAGCATCGGATTCTCCACCAAGACCCGCCCCTTCCTCAAATCTACTCTATCTTGTGTCTCCTAATGGACTTCAACCACCCTACCCACACGACTCCCCAAGGACATAAACGTCTGTTTCATCCATCCATGAAGAGGAATCCCATAGATACTCAACCACACGACACGCTGAAAATTGACGCAACTTGTGTCCCACGGCTCAAGCCTTAAAAACCAAGTTTGAATCCAATCATCCTCCTCCTCCAATAACTTCGTCCGCGCCACCTCATCCTCATTCTCCAGGATCCACACAAGCTCTGAGAACCGTCGAACCACAAAGTTTCAATGCCCATTAACCGATAACAAGTTTTCTACCTGTTGTTTGCTAACCGGCTTCTGAAATTCACCAATAACGCATTGTGCAGCCCATCTCACCCCCTAACTACGCTGCACCGTTTCCTTATGTTGCTCCCCTTCGACACCCCCTGCATCCGCCTCCTTATCACCGCCCTGTTGACCCTCTTGCACACGTCTGCGCCTCTCCACTTCCCTATTATCCTTCCTAACCCTCCACTCAATCCGCCCAACCCGTTGCTTCTGCGCGCCTCCATCTGCCCTAGCCGTCTACTGCATAATACCCTATCTTGGTTGAAATCGTCGAGCCATATTCTCCCCACCCTAAAGACCTCGATTAAATTTCGCGACATTAGCAAGGAGCTTATGAGTGCCTGACCATACTTGTTTCACCCGGAATAGCAGCGCCTCCACATTCCGACCCTTCTCAAATCGCACAAACGCGAAGTTCTTGCCCTCTTTATTCTTTTTCTGCGGTATACTAACGTTGATCACTGTCCCCACCTTGCTCAACACCTCCCCTAATGCGTCTCTAGTCCATCCATCCGCGAAATTTGCCACATACACGTTAAGGAACAATTGATCAATCCGATGTACCCTCAAACCCTCCTCCCTCACTCTATCCGCATGCCTCCTGTTAATAACCTGTGTCTGTTGCCCCTCTCGATCAACATCTTCCTGTCCCGTTCCACGATTACCCCATACCGTATACCAATTCCCCGTCCGTTCATCAAGCCGGTAAATTTCAAATTTTGAAATCCGATTTTCCATTCTCTCGGCCGTTTTCATCCATGACCATTTTTACTATTTTCCACACCCTAATCATCATTATACTAATCTTTAGAAACTTCTGGATTTTAGACTATTGACATAATTTTGTTTGTAACATTTTATGTTAATTTGCATTAGTGTTAGTCTGTTTAATTTGAACTTGGAATCAAAATCATATACATAATTAATATAATGTTATTTATAAATATTAAAAATATTAAATATCAAAATTTGTTTTCAAGTTTTAAGTTGGAACGTCCCTTTATAACTCCTTCTGAGGCCACCCAGAATATTACACCGGAGCTGTAAAACGATCTAAGATTTTTAGTAAAAAAGCCTCATTTTTTTATTATCTTGTTTGTACACGTGAAAACAAATGTAAAAAAAAAACAAATCTAATTTCAATGATCTCTTAATTATTAGTCCGGTTGAGGTAAGGTATGAATATGAGAAGTTAGGTTTTAGATTGATTCATTGTATATGTTAGATTAGTGTTGTTAAACAATCAGAGCCTTATCAAGGGCTCGATAAGTTATATCGAGCCAAATCCAATTTTATATTCGTTTTGTTATCGAATCGAGCTCGACTCGATTTAGTAAAGCTAGTTAAGAGTATTTATTTTTATAAAAAAATATTTATATACATATTTTTAATATTTTTTATAGATAAAGCTTGTTAAAGCTCGATAAGGCACGTTAGTACTCATATTATTTTGAATCGGGGCCGAGCTCGAGCTCGTTACATTACTCGAACTCTAGTTCAAGCCTATTGTTTTACTTGTTTAATTAATGAGCGAGCTTGGACTCGACTCGGTTAAGTTCAAGCTCGATTCGAGTTTCGCAATCAAGGGTGGAGTTGTATTCACTACCCTTTCAGTTTTTTCCTCAGTGCACTTGGTTTTAAATTTTTAATATTTTGCACTACCCTAATTTAAAAAATATGTTCTTTTTTTTTTTTTAGTAGAATATTGATAAGTTTATCATCGTTTTTGTATGTCTTCATAAAATAAATATCTTTAGTTAATCTTTTTTCCAAAATTTATACGTATGCACTAGGTGGTTTATTTTTCTGGCTCCACCCTTGTTTCCAATACTCGACTTGTCTCGACTTAAAAAATAACACTGTGTTAGATTAGCAAGTTTTGATAGATTACTTATATGTTTGTAGGATTAGTTTAATATGATTGAAATGCATAAGTTCTAAAAAGTATTATTAATAATGAAAAATGAACTAGTACTAATCCGTGGCAATGCTACGGTATAATTTACTTTTAATAATTAATATAAAGTGGTGATAAAATAAATTAATTGAAGAAAATAAGATAGTCAAGCTTGTAAGTTAACATTGGTCATGATGTTGGTAGTGTCCATCTTCAATTGAGAATAAAAATTGCTCCATAGATTGACTATCATCCCAATTTCATTTTTCTTCTTCTTCTTCTCTATCAGAGCTCTCTCTCTCTCTGCTTGTCAAGTTACAGATATATGAGTAAAATTTCGGTAAGCTTCATTCGTTTCCTCAATTTGAGTAACCTAACAATCTATTTCAATTCCTCTTTTCCACAATGTTAAATCACCAGAACTTGTGTTCTTACTTTTTTTTTGCAGAAATCAACATCACAACTTCATCTCATTTGAGCTATTTGATATCCTGAACTGATTCTCAAGTTACACATGATTTCTCTTGGGCAATAGAAACACAGTAAATTTCCGGTTAGTTTCTTTCAATTTCCTCAATTTATCCTATCAGAGTAACAATTTATTTCAATTCGCAAATAAATTACGTGCTTTGCATTGGAGCTGATTGTTACAATTCAATTCTGGTGATTATGATGTTTTAGGTTTGTGATATCAAGCGTATTCTGTATCAGTAATCAGTTTCCTCTTATTTCTAATTTGCTGGAATTTTTTTATGATGCTGCTAGTTATAGTCTAAAGTCTAATGTAGCGTTCGATAACTGATGGATTACTTGCAAGTGAGTTATAACAACTCCGACTAGTGTTTTAAGCTATAGGGCTAGGTCAGTTCTTACACTTCAACATAGGATTTGTGAGCTTCTGTTTCTCAACAATGTATGCAGTGTTGCTAGTTTTAAAGCTTAAGGGAAAGTGGCATATACCTGCGACTGCATTAGATATAGTATTATTAACATGACTAGTTATTCTTCTACACATGTTAAGAACATGGGACTGTAAGTCTGTAACATTACCTTAGAGGGTTAGGATCAAGGTTTAGTGGATTAACGACTAATAGCTGAACAATATTTTTGCTCATGTCCATACCATTCTGTTCTACTGGATCTCCATGTACTTATTGTTATGCTGGACTAAGTCACAATACTCCTATCTGATCTCTATGTACACATGTTTATCAATATTTGAACTGCTGGTATCCTCCCTTTAGTGTTGCTAATCCTGGATCGCATCGCTCAACCAAAAAATCTGGGATAACGGGATCGTGCTACCGGGAAAGTGATAAATATATAAATAGAATGCATTATAACATAAATATAATTTTTTTGAAATAACTCAATTAATGCCCCCATCAAGCCAGAAACTAAAGAAAAATGGCTTGAACATCAGAAATTTGCTATGTATTAGGTTATAATTGGGGAATATGACCAAGTTATCCCTAAACTTTAATATCCCACCGGGGTATTCTGGGATCTCAGCTGCCGCACCCGGGATTGACCTGTATTGCCGGGGATGATATATCTCCCCGGATAGTCATGTCATCCCGTCCAGGTGCCAAAATGCACCAGGATGGCGGGATCGAGCCGGGGTTGACAATACTGCCTCCATTAATTATAAGAACATATTGGTAACTAAGCAATTCCACATTTTCTTGCTACAAGCCAATACCTTTACCTCTGAACTTGACCAACAGTTATGGTATGCACGTGTTTTAAACAATACAATCATATTGCTGGGTAGACTTTTAACTATTACTCAGAATCTAAGTTACTTGAAGTGAGAATCGAGCATGAGCGCAAAAACATAAATTTCACAATTATTCAAGTATGATCACTTATTATCATGAATATTTACATAATCATATACTACTCCATCCCAAAACAAATGATACATTTGATTTGACTTTTCAATATTTTTTAAACATTGAATGGCATTTGTTCTGGATGGAAGGAGTACATAACACTACTTACTTTACAAATAATTTTATTTTTGGAGTAAATTTGAACAATGTATACCAACCATGTTTGTACTAGAATAGCTATTACTGTTCTCAAATCATGAATATTCACTTCTACAAATCAGGAAATGCACAGCAGCACACGATAACTTCTCTTGTCTAAGCTTATGCCATGGCATGAGGATACAAAGTTACAAATAACACTTAATTATACCAGTCCTAACATTCATGTCACAATCAATTAGATTCTGTTTATTTTTTCGAACTTCCAGAGAAAATTGAAAGTCAAACCTGAAATTGCATTAGAAATCATGCTTTTGGTTCTCAAAGCACCAAAGGACACTCTGAGTTCAAAAGTGTGGCCCAACCAAAGCACTGTATTTGTCCTAGGTTAAAATATGACCAAATTCAAATTCAGCCCCTCAACTTCACACTGGATTTGTTCGTTAGAAGAAATTGATTTTGGTTAGTTTATCTGAGAAAAATGCAGCTTACCTTATAGGGTATA
>JAYMSP010006419.1:0-11679 GCA_036897095.1 Plantago elongata | reverse complement strand
TTCCCCAATTCGGTTTTGGCTGTGAGGAAGAAGAAGATGAGGTGGGAAAAGACGGTTTCGTCCCTGGGCTGAAGAAGAAGGAGTTTGATCATTAATGGCAATATGGTCTTTTTGCTATTATATTTATCTAACTCGTTCTGGCTACTAAACGACTCGTAATTAAATTCCAGAAAAACCCCAAACCAATTCCCAGACCTTCGTGGAGTCGTTTCCGAGCCGTCGGTAAAATGAAATAATTAATTTATTTAATAATATTTTAATATTATTTTATTCGGTATTTCTAAATTTCAATTTTTAACGTCGAATCCACTCGACATTAAAATACAAAACTTACTCTAAATCATCTACGAAATTTTTCGACTCGTATGAAATAGAAAAATTAATATTTTATTCAGTTAAAAGTCGAAAGAAATTCACGGACCTTACAATTACGTTTCATGCTTAACTCTAGATCAAACCTAAAGATATGACGCATAAGTAGTTAATTTAGATATCAAATGACCGGCCAACAATTTAATCAATTTACCAATATACTCAACCCGTAATTAAACATTAACCGATCTGCCCGTTTTAAATCCTAACTTAAAAGTCACCAAACAAACACGACGCCTTGACTTCATTAGCTATCGACTCTGTAACAAACTAACATCACTCGAATCAACGTCGAGTACATAGATCAACTAAGATAATGACCTAACAGCTCAGTATTTAACCTGTTGTTATCTCTATATTCATTTCACTCCAATAGGTTCCACCAACTCATAATTAATTAAATGCGTTACTATGGTTCCGGTGTGACACATGAACAGGCAGGCAACTCTCTATTTTAATCAACACAGCATAGCTACAATTCAACCTAAACAATCAGTCCCCAACCTGCGGTGACTAGCTTACAGTCGACGGCCAGTCGACAACTACATCTATCTCAGGCACGCAGGTACACAATATGCAATATACAGTACAAGCTACACTATGCAAACTCAAACTGTTAAATGAATTCAGACAACACAGCTACGCAATTCATTTCCTTTCCCACCCAAAATTCAACTATAAACGAGAAAAGAGGATGGCACTAACCGGAGAAAATCGATCGAGCGGAATAAAAGCGACTAAGCTGGGCGCCGTGCGGTGGCGACGGGTGGCTGGCGAGAAGAAGAGGTTGTAGGCAATAATTAATCACTCAGTTTCCCATTCCATATTCGAAGAAAATCGAAAATGCGGGATACTTACCGGAAAAATTGGTCGCGTATACGAAACTAATCTGGCGCGAATAAGGGGTGGTTAAGAGGCGTGTGGTGGTGGCGGAGTGACGCCGTGCAGTGGTGGAGAAGGCGGAGAGAGAAGGGAGTGAGTGGAGGGTGTGACGAAAATGAGGCGAGGAGGCCGGTATTTATAGGCGAGATACGCCGCCTCTTGGTTGGTCGGAATCACTCATTGGTGCCGCGTGTCTGGCCACTCAGCCACGGTACCTCTGCCTGCGCGCCACGCGTCCGACACGTGTGCTTCTCCCCAGCCGTGTCATTAGCGGCAGGCAATTTGGTCTTTTCGACCGGCGGCCGCCGTCTTCCTTCTCCGAGAAGGAACGGCTGTTGGTTGGTTCTCGTGGTGGCTCAATCAGGAATGGACAGAAATGGGCTAATTGAACATAAGAGAAGATTGGGGATGAAGAAGGAAAATTTAAGGGCACAATGGTCATTTTACCAGTATATAAACTTGGTTCCTTCTGGCTTCCGAACGGCTCGTAAATAAATTTTGAAAAAATAAAAAATCGATTCCCGGGCGGTATTTAAGACGAACTAAAGCCATATGAAAATTAAAATAAATATTTTTATTTTATTATTTTTATTATTATTTTATTAATCGGGCACTAATTAATCACTTATTCGTAATTAACTGGCGATCATAACAGACCGTTAATTTCCGAATTTGACTCGTTGTTAAAAGTCAAATACATTCGCACTCGTCGAGTTAGTAGTCACTGATCAGTTAAAATAATAATTAATATCGTATTAAAATTTTTGCGGTTCTTACATTCTCCCCCACTTTAGGATATTTGGTCCTCCAAATTTGACCTATCCTCTATGAACAAGTATGTGTACTTCTCCCGTATCTCATCTTCTTTCTCCCAAGTGGCCTCTTCTAGGGTATGATTCTGCCAGAGAATCTTAACTAAGGTGGTTTGCTTATTCCTGAGCTCTTTCACTTGGGTATCGAAGACTCTGAGGGTTTCTCTTCATAGGTCATATTTTCCTCAAGTTTAACTTCAGTGGGTTGGAGGACATGTTCCGGGTCAGGGTGATATTTCTTAAGTTGGGACACATGGAACACATTGTGGATTCCGGTAAGGTTCAGCAGTAGCGCCAACTCATAGTCAACTGGTCCAACTCTCCGTGTTATCTCGAAGGGTTCGCGCAAGTTTTCCTCCATTTCCAATTCGCTTAATCCCCTTCCTCGGGAAAATCTTTAAGAACACTTGGTCTCCTCCTTCAAATTCCAAGTGCTTCCGTCGATGATCAGCGTAGGATTTATGTATATCCTGGGCCACTTTAATCCGTTGCCGGATCATCTGTACCTTTTCATTCGATTCCTGGACTATCTCAGGATGTAGGGCATTCTCTGCTTGAGTGGAGGTGTTTTTCCAGTCCTCCATATCCCAATCCAACGGTGATCGGCATTTTCGACCGTAAAGTGCCTCATACGGGGCCATCTGAATTGAAGCTTGATAGTTGTTGTTGTAGGTGAACTCGATTAATGGCAAAAGCCTGATCCAGGTTCCGGGAAAATCTAAACTGCATGACCTGAGTAGGTCTTCAAGAAATCGGATTGTGCTTTCCGATTGTCCATCAGTTTGCGGGTGAGCAGCAGTACTGAATTTCAGTTGCGATCCCAGACCCTTCTGCAATTGTTGCCATAATCGGGAAGTAAACTTTGGGTCTCGGTTGGACACTATACTGACAGGAATTCCGTGTAGTCGAACAATTTCCTGTATATGTAGTTCCGCTAACTTCTCTACGTTGTACTGCGATCCGACGGGAATGAAATGAGCAGACTTGGTCAATCAGTCTACGATTACCCAAATGTTGTCATATCCGTGGATTCGCAGAAATCCAGTGACGAAATCCATAGTTATCTGATCCCATTTCCAACAAGGAATTGGCAAGGGTCGTAGTAATCTAGCTAGTCGTTGATTCTCGGCTTCTATTATCTGGCAAGTCAAACACTTATGCACATAGGCGTCAATATCCCGTTTCATCCCATGCCACCAGAATTTTCCTTTGAGCTTGGCGTACATCTTATTTCCTCTGGAATGAATGTTGTAGATGGTTTTATGACCTTCGTCGAGGATTCCATTCCTCAATTCCTTTGGAATCCATAGTCTTTCCTTGTACCGTAACACTCCTTTATCATCCAGTTTCAAAAGGAATTTCTCACCTTGCATTTCTGCCTTTAACTTGTCGAATGTTGGGTCCAACGGTTGGGAATCCTTGATATGTTCATAAAGATCTGATCTTATAGCGAGACCAATGTATCCAAGTCTCGACTTCACTTGCTGAATTTAGCATACAACTTCCGTTGTTGCAATGTCTGGAGTACCAATCTCAAGTGAATAGCATGTTCCTCCCGTTTTTTGGAAAAGATTAGTATATCGTCGATAAAGATGATGATGAACTTATCCAAAAATGGTCGGAACGTTCGATGCATGAGATCCATAAAGGACGCATGTGCGTTGGTCAAACCGAAGGGCATAACTACAAACTCCAAATGCCCGTATCGTGTGTTAAAAGCCGTCTTTGGAATATCTTCCTCCCGAACCCTCAATTGGTAATATCCTTGTCTTAGATCCAGTTTTGAGTATACCGTGGATCCTTGCAGCAAATCGAACAGCTCGTCTATGTGGGGTAGCGGGTACTTGTTCTTGACGGTTAGATTATTCAGCCGTCGATAATCTATACACATTCTCAGTGTACCGTCCTTCTTCTTGACAAACAACACTGGAGCACCCCAGGGGGAACTACTTGGACGGATGAAACCTTTTTCCAGGAATTCTAGCAATTTAGTCTTAAGTTCATGGAGCTTGGCTGGGGCCATTCGGTACGGTGTTTGGGATACTGGTTCCGCTCCAGGGATAGTTTCTATAACAAACTCTACTTCACGATGTGGTGGGAGCGTGTTAAGTTCTTTCGGGAATACATCCAGAAATTCCCTTACAACCTCAACATTTTCTATCTTAGTTTGGTTCAATGCAGGGTTAATCAAGTAGGCTAGATAGGCTTGGCATCCATGCCTTAAGCATTACATGCCTTAGCAGCAGATATCATTCGAGTTTGGGTAGATGTGGGAGTTTAAAAGGTGGTTGGTTTTGCTAGGGAAATTTTTCGGTTTCGGTAGTCGAGTATTGCATGGTGTACATACAACCAATCCATGCACAAAATTAAGTCATGCGTATCTAATATTATCTCTATCAAATCAGCTGGGTAACATTCACCAGATACTCAACTGCGCAGTTAGTGTAGACCCTATCCGATATTACACTACTGCCAAAAGGGGATTTGATATCAAAGTAATATGCTAGTTTAGCAGGAGTAAAATCTAATCTTCTAGCATATCGGGCAGGAATGAAAGAGTGTGTTGCCCCACTATCAAATAAAGTTGTACCAGGGATGGATGCAATGGAAATCGTACCTTCAATAAAGTTGTCATCATGAACGCTCTAGGTCGGACATTCTGGCGACCAGCGGGCTTAACATTTGTTGGAGCATTGGGGCGTGACTCCCTTGATGATGCAGATGAGCAATTCTGAACACGGTGTTGATCACTTCCGCACCTTAGGCATCGTCCGTTCTTGTACCAACATTGTGTCTCAGTATGGCTTGACTTCCTGCAAAAGGGGCAGGTAGTTGTGGCGGGGGTCTTTGGTGACGGATTCTGGTTAGCAGGTTCAACCCGGGGGCGATGGTTTCCTCTTGCCTGCTCAGGAACTCTAGTTTCCATCGGACGCTTGTTAAAAGATGGGGAATTCTCAGGTCAATTCCTCTTAATCTTCTCCTCAAGCTTCCTTATCTCCTTAAACTCTGCTTCAACCTGTAAAATATTTTCCACAGCTTTGACGTAACTTGCATGATTTACTGAAACTAAGGCCCGGCGTAACTCCAACCTCATGCCTTCCACAAAATTGCGAATTTTTCGCTTCTCATCATCCCAGTAATGAGGAGCATATTTTACCAGGCGGGAAAATTCCGCTTCATATTCACTCACATTTTTATTTCCATGGATCCGTTCTCGGGCATTTCGTATTACCTCGGGCACAAACTTATCATTAAATTCTTGCACAAAATTCTTCCATGTCGATTGAGTGCCTTCCTGTTTCCATCTCCTGTTTATCAGTACCCACTAGTTTCTCGCAGCTTCTTCTAACCGGTAGGTGGCGTACTTGACTTTCTGTTCCTCACTGTAACTTAAAACCTCAAAGATCTTTTCCAATCGAGCCAAAAATTCCTCCGCTTTCTTGTCATTGGTTTCCCCAAAGAATACTTGAGGATTGAACCTAAGAAAGCGTTCCAGTACCTGGTCGTCATTCTGTACAGCTGACGACTGAGCTACAGTAGTCAGCGGCTGCTGGTTCTGCCACTGCTTAGTGAGAAAGGTGCAAAAGGATAGCATCTCCTACATGCTTCCTCTGGTTTCGTTTTCTCCCGCTCCGGGAATCAGAGGGGTTACCTCTTGGTTTGGTGAAGCTAGTTGTGGTGGTGTGAACTCTTCACCCTGGGCTTCGGGTTGCGGGCTGTTAGATTTAGACATCTTATTTGTCTGAAATACGAAAAGGGCGTATAACTCAGTTAACGACTAGTTGCAGATACGATAACAGGTGGGATAATAATAGGCAATTCCTTAACAATACTCGAATTCTACAGAACATTCCTCCCATAACCCGATTCCCCCAGAAGGTTTTACCTTAAGGCTTATTATTGTCTTTAGCTAAGGTTCAGGTTAGCTATGGTACTGTAAGAAGATAAATTCAAATTAGGATTGATACCTAAATGCATTTTTGATTACAGTATTTACAGAACTCCTGGTCGAGTTGACCAATTTATTCACGATTAAACAACTAAGTACACAACATTTCTATAACACTTAGTTCTAAAACAAACTAAGACTACTAATATACACGAACTTTCGAAAACTCATCTCCCTCTAGCGACGGCTGGTCGACTCCTCGTAGTCCGTGCTATATTCGTCCGGCCTCGGGTCCTCGGACGGGTCTTCCTCCTCTGAAGAGATGTAGCGCGGAGCCAGGGGACGTTGGTGATATGGATATGTGGACTTCCGGGCCGTCATCCGGTATCCACGGACACCGTTAGCTTTACTACTTGGTCCGGCAATGTGTATACCTCCTCCAACAATTGCCGAAGGAGCCGGGTGTGGCGGCGGGCTATCGCCGGAGGTGGTGACAGTGGATCATCCAAAGCGTGCTCTATGTGGGACAACTCGGTCCGTATAAATTCCATCTTGCTCCGGATAGAGTGCATCTGGTGTTCTACCGCAAGGAGACGCTAACGGCTGCGAGCACGAGCCCTTTGTTCTGCCTCCAGTTGCTCAGCTACTTGCCGTGTGTGCATTCTCCCGACATAGGCTTCGTCGACCCATGACTGTACAAAGTTCCTTTCATTGTCCTAGTCCCGGCTTCCGTCGTCGCTCATCTGTTGAAGTTAGTAACATATAGATAATAACAATGCATATTTATGTGTCTCTCCCCTCCCCATTTTTGAAAATATTATAGGAGTTGGTAATTGGAAGTACGTCACAATCCTATTGGTCCAAACCGGGCTCTGATACCACTCTATAAGGCCCCGGTCTTGTCCGGACGTCAAGGATTGTGCCAAACATCCAAATACATAAATATATCAAAGTAATAATTATTACAACCCCAAATTTACTTTATAATTCGATAATTAAAACACACATCTACAAGATCAGCAGAGGAAACAAGCCCGAGTCCGTCTGTCTGCCTAGCTACCATGTCCTCTCTTCGTGCTCAAAACCTGGGAAATCAGTATCAGGACAAGGAGAGTGTCAGTCATATAGACTCAATGAGGATAATCAAGCATGCATGAATATGAGTATGAATGCAACAGTATAGAAAACCACTACAACACGCTGATCAGGCAGTTTTAAATAGTGGGGAAACCGGTATCAGTCAGTCAGTGATCATAACACATGTAAAGTGCCAGATTTACAGTACTAAAAAGTAACTATCTTGGGCTAGACCGAACTGATCAGGTATCTGTCTTAACAGTGGCGGCGTGACCGCGAGTGGGAGTTGCTTTTTATGACAGGCACGACCCATCACAACTTATAAAATCCAGACTGTTTGAATGGTTGTACAGTCAGTGGTGCCCGAAAAAGATAGCGCTGCAGGTGGCATCACCCAGCATCAGTAACAGTATGTCGACAATGTCGACCAATACGGTTTTCCAAAATTTTCAAAAACAGTGTGTGGTTGCTTTTCAAAACCAGTTTTCGTGCAATGCAGATCATGAGGATCAGTAAAACGGAATCAGGATGCAATATCAATCAATAACTGGAACAATTCAATATCAGGTCAATACAAGCCAAGTACTTCTAGATACAAGTCATCAACAGTTATACAGTTTGTAATCGAAATCAGTAATCGAGTCGGAGTCAGTTGGTCGTCGTTGGGTGGCCGTAGTGATAGTTAGACAGACAGGTGCGTCAACAGGAACAGGTATGGAAATTGCAAGTAATAACGGTATCAACTTTCCCAGGGCTGGATGCCGAAAGCTCGTAATCACTCACCTTGGATATCTTGCAAGCTACGCGACTTCGTAATTCCTGATAAATAAACACCGCTACTTAACTCCAACGACAAAATAATTAAAAGACTCCAGTAAAAATTCCCCCAGAATAATCAAGTAGTGCTAGTTAAACAACGGCTACGCTTAAGCCTAGATTAATCATATGACGTGACGAGACGCACGCAAATTGACATAATTAGGTTTCATGCTTAACTCTAGATCAAACCTAAATATGTGACGCGCAAGTAGTTAATTTAGATATCAAATGACCGGCCAACAATTTAATCAATTTACCACTATACTCAACTTGTAATTAAATAGTAACCAATCTGCCCGTTTTAAATTCTAACTTAAATGTAACAGCCCGGGATCTAGTTCAGACGTCAAGGGTTGTGCCGAATATTTCAAATACACATTTATTAAAATATTACAATATTATCCGTTACAACCATGTGTACAGGATAAGTAAAACTGAAAACAAACAGAAAACACACATCTAACTTAAACTGCATCAGCGGAAATTTGCCAATGTCCGGCTGTCTGAGCTACCCGAGCCTATCCTCGTGCTCAAATTTGGGAAAGCAAGTTATTGAAACAAAGAGAGGGTTAGTCACGAAGACTCAGTGAGGATAGTCAAGCATGCATGAAATGCGTATGAATAGAATAAATGCGGCAACCAACACAACACGCTGATCAGGCATTTTAACACTTTTGGGATTTCCAGTATCACTCACTTCAGGGTCGTCACCCAAGTTGTTTTCACAGCAACACTGCAGGTTCGAAACCCAAGCTGTTTTCACAGGAACACTTCAGGGTCGTAACCCAAGCTGTTTTCACAGGAACACTTCAGGGTCGTAACCCAAGTTGATTTCACAGGAACACTTCAGGGTCGTAACCCAAGCTGTTTTCACAGGAACACATCAGGGTCGTAACCCAAGCTGTTTTCACATGAACACTTCAGGATCAGAGATCCACGCTGTTTTCACAGCAATAATTTTGGATACGGTTCCCAGTTTTTAAGAAAACAGTGTGTGGTTGCCTTTTTAGGAAAACGATTTTCGTGCAATGCAATGCATGAGGATAAGGAATGCAAGAACAGTAAGATATGCATAGTACACTGTCACTTTATCACTTCACGAGCAGTAAAACGCTTTCAGAATTCACTTTCACTTTGGTACACTTCACTTGGGAACAATATCACTTTACGAACATTAAGACGTTTCAGAGTTCACTATCACTCGAGTACACTATCACTTGGAACAGTAATACTTTTCCAGAGTACACTATCTTTCCAGGGTGAATCAGCAATGGGAGCAATAAAATGTTAAGTCAAGTCATGTGATGTATCCTAAGTGCAGGTCACTTATGATTTTGAAACCGAAATCGGTAAACGAAATTAGTAGACATAACTTGGTGTACAGTATTAATCAGCAATTGGGCTAATAAAATGTCACGTCAATACAGATAAAGTATTCCTAAATACAGGTTATCTACCACTTATGCAGTCAGTCAACTAAATCGGAAAATGAGTCGGAGTCGGTCGGTTATGGTCGAGTATTCGAAGTTAGTGTCAGACAATCAGACAGATGAACGGATATAGGAATGAAATAGAGGAATGAACAATAGCACTTTAACATTCCCAGGGCCTGATGCCGAAAGCCAGCTATCACTCATTGTTTATATCTTGTGCTTCAGGAGCTTCCGAAGATCCCAATAAACTGATAATAATACTTGCTTAATGACTTAAGGTTCTGATAGTTTAATAATTTCTAACGACGTTTCTTATTTAATATCTTCGCCTTTTTATTACCCTGATACTTAATATATGCTTCGCTGTTTATTTAACTATCACTTATTTCTATTAACCGGTAAGATGGTATTTTTCGGCTATCCAAATTTATCTGGTATTGTACCTCTAACAGATTATCCAACTACATAAAATAAGTCTGTCCACAATGTCCCATCCTCCAACAGTATACCATTATTTAAATAATATTATATTCCGAACTCCTAGTCGACGGCAAGTCAACATTTATTTAATATAACAGTATAACTTAATTTCCATTACTGTTACTAACCACTACTAACCGGTTAATTATGCTAAACAATAATTAACCCTTAATTAATGATAATTAACACTAATTACCCGATAATTAATTAATACTAATGACATCATTTAACCTTAGTTACCGGTAATTAATTAAGACTAATGTTAATTACTTACGGTACTTAACTAACGGTAATTAATTAATTACCATAATTATTTAATTACAATAATTAATTACTAACGATAATTTTTAACATTAATTAACGATAACTAATTAGGTCTAACGTTATTTAGCTAATCGATAACTATTTGCGATAATTAACGTTAATTAATTAAATGCGATAATTAATTACGATAAAATTACCGAACGATAATTAGCGATAGAATAATAATAAAATAATACGGCACTAACTAAGTGCGCGTCGAGTGACGGTCAGAGTAACGACAATCGAGCGGGGTCGGGACAAAACGACTGCAAAAATATTTTATTAATTTCTCGTTCGTATATTCGAATTTAATCGAATTCGATCGAGAAAATTTACCGGAATATTCGGTCGAGTTAACGACGCTATCCCGGGGGTTTTGCGCGGCTGTGGAGTGGTGGTCGGAGGGTGGTGGCCGGAGGCGGCGGGCTGGTGGCCGGAAAATTGGCCGGAAAAATTTGGGGAAAAGAGGGGAAATCGAGATAAGAAGGAGCAGAAAGAGAGAAGAAGGATGGCGTGAAGAAGAAATGGAGAAGAAGCGACTATTTATAGCCGAATGCCGGTGGGGAAGGGCGGTTTGGGGGCGGATTCGTGGCCGGAGGATGGCCACGACGCTCGGTTTTTCGCCACCCAATTTATGTCCTCTCACGCGGTTCACGGTGCGGCCACGAGGGAGGCGGCGCCGCCACTATGCGGCCATTGGTGTAGTCGGCCGGTTGGCACGTGGGTTCTCGAGTTCCGAGGTGCAGCAGCTGAGCTTGGCAGAAACTCAACAATGGCGGCTGGAGAACTGGAGAACACGATGGGGATGAAGATGATGATAGAGAAATGACCAAATTGCCCTTAATGAGAAAGAAAGAAAGAAGGGCTGGAAGGTCAGGTTCGTCCTTTTACAATTACATACAACTAATTCGTTCTGGCTTCCAAAAGACTCGTAAATAAATTCTGGAAAAATGGCAAATCACTTCCTGGACATTTATCAAGTCATTCTCGAGCCATCGGAAAAATAAAATAAATAATTTTTATTTTATAATTTAATATTATTTTAGTAGTAGATAACTAATTTTATTTTAACGTCGAATCCGCTCGGCGTTAAAATCCGAAATGCGTCCTAACCTATTTACGTAATTTTTCTACTCGTACAAAATAATAAGATTAATTTTTAAATAATTTTTCGGATGTGTAACAAAATTCGTGGTTGTTACATTAAAAGTCACCAAACAAACACGACGCCTTGACTTCATTAGCTATCAACTCCCTAACAAAACTAACATCACTCGAATCAACGTCGAGTAACCAAGCGACAAAGATCAACTAAGATAATGACCAAACAGCTCAGTATTTAACCTGTTGTTATCTCTATATTCATTTCACTCCAATAGGTTCCACCAACTCATAATTAATTAAATGCGTTACTATGGTTCCGCTATGACACATGAACAGGCATGCAACACTCTATTTTAATCAACACAACATAGCTACAATTCAAACTAAACAATCAGTCCGCAACCTGCGGTGACTAGCTTACAGTCGACGGCCAGTCGACAACTACATCTATCTCAGGCACGCAGGTACACAGTATGCAATATAGAGTACAAGCTACACTATGCAAACT
>JAYMSP010006418.1:0-11679 GCA_036897095.1 Plantago elongata | reverse complement strand
ATGCAAAATTTGAAATTCAAACAGGGGCAGAAATGACTTTTCCGGGCTTAAGTTCACTGAAAGTCAAATTCGTGGACCTGGATGTAATTGATTTTTATCGACTAGGACTTATATGTAATTGTTGATCTGGGTGGTAGCCATCTGCAACTATTAAATCTAACAAGGGGTGTAGATGTAATTCGCCCTAAAATAAATACATGAGTACAACATGTGCTTTGTCACTGGACCAATGATCGACCAGAAACTTCCAATGCTCTTCATTAACCCTCTCATCACGTTTTGCTCACAATTATCTGCTCTATTACGCAAGTTTTGCTCCTTCGTCAACTCTTTATTATAGTAGTTCACTTTAACCCGGGTCTTGAAATTCTTCCAGCTTTTACCCACAACTTGTTAATACGTTGGTCAAATCCAACAGGGACAACAAAAATCCCCCACAAAATAAATATTTAAATGCTAACAAGATGCAGCGTACGATAAAAAAATAAAGTTAAATAATAATAGTTTACCTTCACATGCACTAAAATAGCCTTTTTATCATCGACAGACACATCAGTCCATTTCAAATGATTCAATGGAGCTAACTTTCTGTTTCTTGCTATACTGCCCAGAAACTCAACATAATCACTCTTACTAGGGCATATAGGTTTGTCATGCTCATTGAATTCAATTTCATTTTTCTCATACCCTGCCTGGTTAGAGTTGATCTCCCAAAGATGAGGTACATAAGTAAATCCTCTAGTTCTACGTTGATCGATTTTTTAATCTACATGTTGATACGGGAATATGTCAATCCGTCATTTGGACGTCCCAAGGGTAAATCCTAAGACATCACGGTATTACAAGGACAAATCTCCACGGATCCGAGCCTCCGACCATCTGAGGTCAAGCTTGGCCAAAACGTACGAGAATACCGTGATAGGGATGCTCGGACCCAAACCTTTACATCTGAGGATAACAAGGTCCGGACTATCATCACGTTTGCATACATCCGAACCTAAAGAGAACCAAGTGTGGCAAATCGTAATACGTCAATAGTGGAGGGCACAACCAGTTTCGGTCACTTTGATCCGGAACCCTGGCTTCGGATGCATCTACGAGCAGGAAGACCACGGTGCCCTCATATCCTACAAAATGACTAATCTATCCCTGAGGCCCAAAAAGCTATATTGGTTATGACAATCATATGATCCACGGGCTTAATTAAGCTCTATTGGCCCAATACTTGGCACAATCCAATAAGTTTAACCCAAGATGGGAATTAATCTCTATAAATAGGGAACACCTCTCAAGGTAAACTCAAGCATACTCACTTGATCTTTTCACTCCACTATAATCTTTATACCTTCAATTCTACAGAGTTGACATAAAATCTCTCTCGAGTAAAGTCTCCCATCGGTTTGATTCAAGGCAAACCGGATCTAAAGGTTCTAACCCCCCCTTCTAGTCTTCTGTGCAGGTCTGGATCTATAGCTTTGGGTGCAAGGACTGGAGTTCGCATCATCCGAAGACATTCAAGAAGCGAAGATTTAGTTGGTTTTAGTAACATCCGACGGTTAGGGCTTTTACCTAAACATAATTGGCGCCGTATGTGGGAATCTGAGCAAGAAGCTAAGTCATTCGGATTAACTATTTTATTTGAAAAATATGGCAAGACCAAGGAAATCGGCTCAGATAGCATCACCTTCAAGGGGAATTCTAGTAGGGCATCCTCGGGGTAGACCACCTACTCAGAAGACATCAACAACTCGGGCTAGCATCCGAGCAAGGAGGAGCCAACCTAGTGATGGTCATACTACATCCGCCACATCACAAGAAGCTCCTCTGGATCTCACCGAGAGAGACCCGGTGCCTCCGGCCCAACAGGCTCCTCAATCTGGAGCGCATGGGTCGCCAGTCGGAAGGAATTTCACTCTGCCGAATGGGACGATCATCTCTCCTTACGAATTTGGTATGAATGACAATCAATTTGGCTTGCTACTGAATGTCTTTCAAGTATGTTTAGGCTTGAACAATGTTCAGCCAACACCTTAGCAGCCTACTCTAGAACAAGCCGAGCCTGCACAATCGAGGCAAGAGAGAGGACCGGTCAAGGAAAGAATTGGGGAAGTGATCCGAGATAATGACCTTCGTTATCTGATTAACCAGAGAACTAACTCCCGGGAGCATCAGGAAAAGAGTCCCGAAAGCGCTAGAGCCAAACCGGCCAGAACAAACCGGGCGATCTCTAATCCGAGGAAGGCTGATGACTTTTCCGGAGAAAGTGTCATGATGTTAGAGCAGAACAAGTATCGGGGACTAACCTGGATCCGAAGACAATAGAAAAGCTTACCTCCGAGCAGATCTACATCCGACAGAAAGCCTTAGAAACTAAAATGGCTAAGCTTAGCAAGATGGTCAATGCTCAGGAGAAGATGACCACAAGAGTTTCGAATCCTCTGAGTAACGCTTTTGATGATGTTTCTACACTCTTCTTGAAAAGATTCCAGAAATTCAAGAGGAGGAAAAGATCCGTGGATCATCTAGTCGGAGTCATCCAATCGGAGACTGAGGATTTCGGACCTTCTTTGATAGATTTAATTCGGAGGTTCGACTTGTGGAAGCGCACAATATAAGGCAACGAGTCCGTCAATTCTATGCTAACACCATCAATCATGATCTCCGAAAGAAGCTATACGAAGAAGAAATATTTAATGAAAGGCAACTAGAAAATATATGTGATCACGTCCTATACGGAGTTGAGTTCCGAAGAAATGTCCCTGTCAGAGCCGGACAGAAGAAAGCCAAGGAACCTATTAGGCAAGAGGCTCCAAAATCTTGGAAATCAGACTTGAAAAAAGACACCCGAGGGAAATAGGAGTTCCGGAGAGAGTGAACTCCTCCTAGGAGGTATGCTGAGTACACTCGGTTGAATCGTCCGGGAGAAGAAATCTTGTCGATTATGGTCGAGAAGAATTTAGATATCCAATGGCCTAGACCTTTCTTCAAAAATAGGTTAGGTAAGGAAGCTAGGGCTTATTGTGCTTTTCACAGGCAAACTGGAAACTCGACTGAGAAATGTATCCAGCTCAAGACAGAAATCGAAACACAGATCCGAAGCGGACAGCTTAAAGAGCCGTACTCTAGGGAGGAACATGTTCCGCGTGGAAGGAAAGAGAGGAGCCCAAGGCATAAATCCATAACACTTCCGCCACCACACAAGAATACTCCACCTCCTGAAGTAAGAAGATACGAGGAGTATTCGGATGAGGGGGACTATGAGAACTTACCCTATAGCGGGGTTGTTAATACTATAGCCGGTGGTCCGAGTGGTGGAGACAGCCGCAATGCAAGGGAAAGAACCGCACATGATATCCGGAATGGGGACCTGGTAAGAAACCCAGCACCTTTGAGGGGGTCGAACACCATCTCTTTCGATGATAGTGAAATACCCCCCTACATTCAGAAGTGGAGATACCCGACCCCCAATGTCCCGTTGGTAGTAGCTCGGGTAATCGCCACCTATAAAGTCAACAAAGTGTTGGTGGACACCAAAAGATCTTCGGATATCATATCCAAAAGGACCATAGACCAAATGAACTTGGGGGACATCGAGTACGAAAAGGTGAATACTTCTCTATCCGGATTCGATTCGTTACGCTCATCGGAACAATCAAACTTCAGGTATCAATGGGTACCTCTCCGAGGAGAATGACTCAAACAATATTGTTTCTCGTAGTGGACAAAGCATTCAACTACAATGTCATCTTCGAGAGACTAGGCCACAATCAGTTCCGAGCCATCTCGTCCCCATTACACAATCGAATCAAAATCCCCACTCCCTACGGAGTTGGAGAAGAATTAGGGAACAGACGAGGGGCTTGGGAATGCTACATCTTATCTACAAATTTAGTTGCCAATCCGATACTTGCCATATCTAAAGGTCCGAGCATACCACAACCTCTGAAGAATGACATCGGAGTGGGATCTTTAGACCACAAGTTTCGTAAGTATGTTCGGATCGAACCACACGAGACCATCAAAGATATTCAGATTGTTGAAGGAGATTTGAACAAAAAGACTAAGATAGGGACTGAAATGAATCTCGAGGTAGATTTGAAACTAATATCTTGCCTCTGAAAGAACTTGGATGTCTTCGCTTGGAGTACAGATGATCTCAGAGGGATAGATCTGAGGGGTAACTGTTCACCGTCTGAACATGAACCCTACGGTCAAACATATCCGACAAAAGAGGAAAGACTTCGGACCAATTGCAGATGCAATCATATCTGCCAAATTAGACAGATTGTTGAAAGCCGGACATATTGAGGAGGTCAGGTATTCGGATTGGGTTTGCAATGTCGTCTTGGTCAAAAAATCCCCAGGGAAGTGGAGAATGTGTAATGACTTCACTTGAATCAACAAGTTTTGTCCGAAAGACCCCTACCTTTTGCCTCAGATAGACTAGCTGGTAATCTCTACATTCGGATGTGCCCTGTTAAGCTTTATGGATGCTTATCAAGGGTTCTAACAGATCCGAATGTCACAAGAGGATGTTCCGAAGACGACGTTCTTCGCAGCAGGAGGAGTGTATTGCTTCAAGGTAATGCGTTTCGGACTCAAGAATACCGGGGCTACATATCAGAGACTCGTAAACAAGATGTTCAAAGAAGAGCTCGGGAAAACTATGGAGGTTTACATGGATGATATGTTGGTCAAGAGCAAAACCGAAGAGAGTCACATCGAGCATTTGGAAAACTGCTTTTCCATCATTAGGAAGTACATAATGAGCTTGAATCCGGAGAAATGCACCTTCGGAGTCAAAGGGGGCAAATTCCTCGGATATACGGAAAGGGGCATCAGTGCTAATCCGGAAAAGATCCGAGCTATTCTTGACCTGTCTCAACCCAAGAATGTCAATGTGGTGCAACAACTCATCGGGAGAGTTTTATCTCTTAGCAGATTCATCTCGAGATCAGCGGAGAAGAACTTTCCATTTTTCAAGATCCTAAGGAAAGGGGATGGATTCGTATGGACCAAAGAATGTGAGGAAGCCTCCGAGAGTCTCAAAACTTATCTACTTTCACCTCCGCTCTTGTCCAAACAGATTGAAGGAGAACCCTTATACTTATACTTGGCAGTGACAAACGAGGCTATGAGCTCCATGCCAGTCCGGATCCAAGGTAATGATCATCTACCCTTATACTACTTAAGCAAGGCTCTTGCGGGACCCGAACTCAGATACTTAAACATCGAGAAGCTGGCCTACACATTAATCCACACAGCCCGGAGGCTAAAACCCTACTTCAAATCACATCAAATTGTGGTCTTGACCAATGAGCCTCTCAAACAAGTAATGGGAAGACCGGATCAATCCAGAAGACTTTCAAAATAGGCAATCGAACTAAGTGAGTATGATATCTCGTACCAGGCTCGTCACCCAAGAAAGCCCAAGTACTAGTCGACTTCCTACTCGATTTCCCGGAAGAAAACCACAAGGATCCAGAACCAACATGTCTCGAACTCATAAATCTAGAGATACTACCCGAGGCTACCTTATCATAATCCTTGGTAATAAAGGAAGAGGAGCCGGATCATGAAAATGATAATTTTGGGGATTAGTGATGTTCATTGTAGAAGACTCGGATACTGCGATGGAAGAAAAAGCAGCGGCACCCGAGGTTACCATAGAAAAGCAGACACCAGCCTGGATTTTGCAAGTGGACGGATCATCCAATGGAAGACTCGGAGGTATAGGTATTCATCTCCAAAGTCCCGAAGGAGCCCAAATTGATTATGTTATTACACTAGACTTCTGGGTGACCAACAATGAAGTCGAGTTCAAGGCCCTTCTGATAGGTCTTCCAATGGCTAAAGCACTTCAGGTGAAGAGAATCCGAGCTTACACAGATTCCCAAATGGTGGAGTCTCAATATTTCGGAGCTTTCATCACTAAGGGTCCGAGTATGATCTTGTACCTCGAAAAACTCAAAGAGGCTGTGTCAAAATTCGAGAAATTCTCTCTTGAAAAGTTCGATAGATCATACAATGAGAATGCTGACTCCCTCGCCAAATTTGCTTTAGCATCCGGAGTCGTGGATACGAGAAGTATAATTCTCCTAACTCTGCGGGCCTCCTCCCTCCACGGTTAGGAACTCCCTTTATATCAACTAGACGAAGAGAGGACTTGGATGAATACATTTTGATTTACATTCGGAATGCAACATTACCATCGGACCTAATGGAGGCCCGGAGGGTCCAGTGCCGAGCACCCCGAAACTTCCTACTTGAGGATAAACTTTACAAGAGATCTTTCAACTGAACTCACTGGCGTTGCCTCGGACTCCAAGAGGCTCGGACAATCCTAGAAGAGATACACAATGATAGTTGCGGAAGTCATTCCGGAGGAAGAAATTTGGCACAAAAGATCATTCGACAAGGTTACGATTGACCTACAATAGACAAATATTCAGCTAACTTCGCCCGAACCTGCAGTGATTGCCAATTCTATGTCAATATTTCTCGCAAGCCAAGCAATTCGATGATTCTATCAATCATCTCGTGCCCATTTGATTAGTGGGGCATTGATATTGTGGGGCCTTTTCCCCGAGGAGCACAACAAAAAAGAAGATTTTGATCGTAGGAGTCGAATACTTTACCAAATGGGTGGAAGCCGAAGCAGTAGCTACTATAACAGAGGCCCGAGTCTGAACCTTCATTTGGAAGAACATTATTTGCCGCTTCGGATTACCGAGAGTCCTCACCTCGGACAATGGAGCTCAATTCTCCGGGAACAAGCTTAAGGAATGGTGCAAATCTTTGAAGATCGAACAACATTTTACTTCGGTTGGGTACCCCCAAACCAATGGGTAGGTCGAATCTACCAACTGAACCATTGTGAAAATCTTGGAGAAAAGACTCAAGACATTCCAAGGGAGCTGGGTTGAAGACTTGGATGGTGTACTTTAGGCTCATCGAACAACTCCGAGGACTGCAACCCGAGTAACCCCCTTCTCCTTGGTATATGGCTCCGAAGCTGTCATACAATCGGAAGTCATTGTGCAAACTCAGAGAATCCAACAGTATCAACCCGAGGAGAATACGACTGCTCGGGTATATGAGCTCGAACTCCTAGAGGACATGAGGGACTCCTCCTTGGCTCACATCCTAAGGTATCAAACCTCTATTGCTCGGACCTACAATAAAAATGTATGCAAAAAAGACATCCAAATTGGTTACTTGGTCCTGAGAAAAGCCGATATTCTTAACCATGTCGGAAAACTCAAACCCAATTGGGAAGGTCCGTACAATGGAAGCTTCGAGATGGAGGATCTCGAAGGTATAGTGCTCAAAAGAACCTGGAATCCTAGAAATTTGTAGAAGTTTTATGCTTAGTATGCTTTTCTTCATTTCTGTCTTGTCCGAAGTCTTTTTGATCCGACCGTTTGTAATTGTATTTCCGTCAAATCAATACAATGGCTATCTTTTTCACGAATTGTCTCATTCACTATCGAACGTATAAGTTTCGAATACAAGAGCTTCGGATATGATATATTCAGAACTAAAAGATGATTGTAAACCATACACAATTCATGAACGTTCGGGTATATCATAATACTACCCGAATAAAATTATTCGAAGGAGCTAAGATAAGGATCACGCTTCACAAACAATAAAAGCAAAAGTGAAATATCCAAGCACACGGATTATGTTCCAAATCAATAACAGTTGGAAACATTCGACGGATATTCAAATAGAAGAGCTCAAAACAAGACAGCTAGGAAGTCGAAGCTTCAATATCTGAAGTTAGAACAGATGGAGGAAAATATTCAACAAAATATAAAAGTGCGAAGAAAAATAAAGATTGTCTTAAGGTCCGAAGACCATACAGAATTCACGGAGCATACTCCACCTTCAAATTTCCTACTTCATTCCGGGGCCTCGGAGCTTCCTTCACCAGCAACCTTCTTCGTCTTCCGGGCTTCATGCTCTTTCCTCATCATCTCGACATACTGCGGAGCAAGCTCCGTCAGAACTAAGTACGGCCGTCCGAGGACCGAACAGGGAAGATTCAACCACTCTTGGTTATGGGGAGCATAGTCATCAATCAGAACTAAGAGGTGTTGGAGCAACACTTCAGGCACGAAGTCCAGAAGGAAGGGGCCACCATGATGAAATTTCAGGTTCGGAGTCTCTGTGGCTACCAGTTCGGCGAACTCATCCTTCATCAGCTCGACATTAACAATGGGCTCTCCGAGGTAGCGAGTGCCGTTTGCATTATTGTAAGCACTCAAGCCCTCTGCCTTCAAATCGAAGTTGCTCGGAAGTTTCTCCTTCAGAATAAGTTGGCCGATAGTAGTATTGAAACCCTTCGCCCGAGCATCGTCAGCCGAGCTCATTGCATAGAACTTGCAGGAGAGGGAGGACAAGAAGTCCTGAACAGCCTTCACCCGAACATGTTGGAGATTTTCGAGCATTTGATCCTTGAAGCATTGGTACAACTCCAAGATGTCTGTGACACCCTGCTCCAGGACTTCACAATCAGTTCGAGCCTGGGCCAGATCACGTGCTAAGGCATGACGATTCTCGTCTGACTTGCAGAGATTCGAGCACACGTTCTGATACTTCCTTTTGTACTCCTAAAACTTTCCGGACTACGACAACCATCTATAAAAATACAATTCCTAGAGAGTTGGTATCAAGACAAAAATGAAGATTATTCAAAGATTACAAGCCTCGGATACTAACCTTCCGATTCGCTTCAGCCAACTCGGCTATCCGCTCTACCTCGCTCATCGCCACCAGTCTGGTCACCTCGGCCTCAAAAAGTCGTCATCCGATCCGGGGACCATGAATGTCTTGCCCTTCGCCTTCTTCGCCAAAGGAAGTGAACCGTCGGACACCCTCTTCGATCCGGAGACAACCTTAGAAACGGAAGACCCGGAAGCTTTAGGTGGCTTCTTTGAATCAGCCTCCTTTCTAGCCTTGGTCTTCCCCTGCTTCGGAGTCGGCATTCGAAGTTCTTCCCGCCCTTGGGCGACTCTCTCGGTATTCAAATCCGAGAAGGCCGCAACATTGACAGGCTCTTCCATTGGGAAGGTAGTGGAGACCTTGATATTTCGGTTATGTTGTTCGACTATCTCCCGTACATAACCATTAACTCCTGAGAATCGGGTATCTCGTACCGATCCATAATGTCTTCCAGCTTTTCCTCGCTCAGCTCGCTGGCTCGGGTTGGAAGCATGTCGTCTAAATTCAGTTCACTGTCTTCATACGAATGATCGACCTTCTCCCTACTCCTCGGGTTGATATCATACACCCGGCCGCTTGACATCCCGACAGTGTCATCTTCTTTCGTCATCCTTTTCACCGACTTCCTCCTCCTTGACAACTTCAGCCTCCTCCACCGCCTCATCTCTGCCCTCCGGAGCCTCAGCTTGAGCCAGCCCAACATCCGGGGACTGATCAACATCTATCACTGGGATAACATGGAGCAAAATAACCACTCGGACCGTATCTTCGATACCTGACTCGAACATGGCTACATCAGGGGCTTCATCGATTGTATCCTCTACCATTTCAGCCAAAGGTTCCTGGGGTTCCGGGATAAAGGGTATGGTAAGGATGAATGCGAGTGTTATAACCTAAGTTACGACATAGGAAACAGACCTGGAGGAAGCTCGTCGCTTTCAGATCCGTTGTTAGCACCAATCTCTCGCGTGGGGGTGCGATGAATAGGACCGGCTTGTGAAGTAGAAGCCAACGGTTGTCGATCTAGATCCAAAGAACTGGGTAGAATAAGACGATAAGAGGAGCTACTTGTCTCCGAGTTGGTCCCGACTTCCATTTGTTTAGGCCCTCGATTTGGTTCCTCAGCATCTTCCTCAGTAGCTATGTTAGCCTGCTCATCCGAAGTTACGAAATACGACCCTGAATCTGGGCTAGACCCAGGTTCAGATCCATAACTCTGACCTTCTTGAACATTCTGGCTATCACTATCGGACATCCTAATAAATGAAGGAAAGGGTTAAGTCTAAAAGGTTCGGGTTAACCTAGCCAAGCAGTTTATGATCGAATTGGTACAAAGCGCTTCTCATTGAATCCTAATCTAAGGTCCCCCTAGCCCTAATTTCAGTCAGGAGTTAGCAAGCGTGGTCAAAATTATCCAGAGTAGCTTAATCATCTGCGTGTACTCAAGTTTCTCGGCACTTCCGAGTAAAGCAACATCCGTATCATGAATATCACATACAATACATACGGAGCACAACATTGATGGCAAATGAAGTAAAACATTCCGAAAACAAAGAGTCCAAGGATTCAGATACTTACTTGTTTGTATCGGGGAATCGGATCGAAGGCAGCTTCCGCTTTAGATTACTCTACCACTTTGCTTCGGATCACTCAATTAGTCTGCTTCAGATGTATTTTGAATGGAAATCCACTCTCTAGAAATGCGATGAAAGTGAAGTTGAGGCACCCCTATTTATAGAAGGGGACAATTTCGGAAATCCAACCGCCTGTGCAATCGTGGCCACGATCTAACCGTCTACTATCTCTGATCCAACAGATCAGATCATTTGGTAATCTGAAAAGGTTTAATGGATACTAATGCACTTAACGTGGTATTCCCCTCGGATATCATTAACGCTTGGATGATAGTATCTTCGGGTATATCAACTTAGCCAATCGACTTATATTAACGAAGTTCACAGTTCATGGATGATTATTTTCTTTGGATGTTTACCGCCCGATAAACGCAGATGTGCTACTCTATAGTGCAAGATATAAAGGAAGACACGGATAAATGGGAATAAGCACAAGGCGATATATATATGTATTTCAGTCCGGATATTACTACCCGGATAAGCCGTTCAAAAACCAAAGAAGATGAAGAAAAATATTGTTCGAAGTAACAAAACTTGGCAAAGTACAAAAGTTCATGGGGCCTCACCCCGCCTTAACCAATCCGCATCATTCGTGCTAGACTCGTCGGTCTCCACGTATGCATCCGGACCTACCCCCGCCACCACTCTCATCCGCACAAGCCATCACCTCCGGGCCTCCCTATTGCGCTTCTTCCGGGCCGCGGTGTGCGAGCGAGTGATCCAGCGACCTAGCTCCTTTAGTTCCCTCAGGTCCTTCTTCGGGCCGACAACTCGCTCAGTTTCGGGTCAAAATCGATCGGATCCGCCGAAGTCCCTTCACCCGGATACGCAGGGGAATGCCAGACCCCGCAATCACAGTTCATTAGGTCCCACCATCCCTGATACCCCGGGAAGATAGGAGCTTCGAATGGATGATTACTCAGCCTAGGAGCCTCGGATGGCTGGCGATCTGGAGCTGGAGCCTCAAAGGGGATAAGTTCTAAATTGGGGGCCTCCGCTGCAACAGGATCCGGGTTGGGAGCTAGAAGAGGCACATAATGACGAGTGGCATACTCGTCCTGATAATGCACCCATCGTGAAGGACCGGATTGACTCTTTGATTTTCTGCATAACAACAATCAAAGCAAGATACAACAGACCCGAAGACTGAATGACCCGAAGTCAAAACCACAAGAGAAGCAAAACTTACCTCGCCTAACTTCTCTTCACCTTGGATGGGTTAAAAACTTCGATCGACTGTGGTGAAAATTAAAATGACAGCCCCTATTTATAGGAGGATAATTTGGGCAGCACAAGCATTTATTGCTTCCTGCCT
>JAYMSP010006417.1:0-11680 GCA_036897095.1 Plantago elongata | reverse complement strand
GCTCGATATCAATTTGGTTTAGTGCCCACAATCTTGTGTGGTAGGAGTAGAATAAAGGTACATCCACAAATTTCAACCTTATCTTTATTATTTCACACACGTTTCTTCCCCATTCATGTAAATCCAATGTCAACTTGCTCTAGTGGAAGACTCGAGCTTTGACTAACACTCAGCTCGTTCAATCAAAATATTTTATTTATGAAATGGATCTTTATTTAATAAATCTATTCTTCATAGGAATCAAAGTATACAAACTACATGCTCTACTTATAATACAATTATATCTCATTAATAATATCTAGTTTGTAGAAATGTACATTAAATTTGATGAGTACGTATGAACTTTGAGGACCTATAGTCGAAGCTCGATATCAATTTGGTTTAGTGACCACAATCGTGTGTGGTAGGAGTAGAATAAAGGTACATCCACAAATTTCAACCTTATCTTTATCATTTCACACAAGTTTCTTCCCCATTTCTGTAAATTCAATGTCAACTTGCTCTAGTGGAAGACTCGAGATTTGACTAATACTCAGCTTGTTCAATCAATGTATTTTATTTATAAAATGGATCTTTATTTAATAAATATATTCTTCATAGGAATTAAAAGTATACAAACGCGTGTTAGTACCATTAAGCTTTAATCAAGCAATTTAAGTTTTTTATTCTCTTTTTTCTAGCATATGACAATGGGCATGACTGTCTCGACATGTATTTTGTCTCGACTATTAACCTGTTCTATCTACATTCTTAGAATCCCATGCTAGTACATGTATCTCATATTTCGAAAGAGTTTGGGAAATCATTCGTTCCTCACCTATAAATATTAATTAGAGTGGATTTTCAACGTTTTTATAAAAGGAAATTTTTTACTAACAATTAATTATACACTTGTAAAATAAAATACAAAAATTGAAAAAGGCAGCATTATAATAAGAACATGGGTGAGCTTAGGGGCGGAGCCAGAATTCAAAACAGACTAGGGCGCACATTTATAAATAATATTATTAAAAGATCTTTTAATAAAAAATGTATAGCTAGACAAAATATAATAAAAATAATTTACAAATATTGCATTTTATCAAAAAATTAATATATTTTTGTATAATTAAAAAAAATAAAATTTTTTACGTTAAAATAGGTAGCACGAAATGTCAAAAAACCGCAAAAGCTATCATATTAATTTTTCCTTTTGGGGAGGAAGGGTAGGGTGCCCTACCCAAGTTTAACACACCTCATTACTCGAGGTCTTTCTTTTATTGATTTCTCATGATGAGCAAATTTAGCATTGCAGAACAGTTGACTTGGAACATTCCTATACATATTTCGGCTGCACAGCTTTTCACTATTTTTTCCATCTGTTTGATATTATAATTATTGGATGCTGTCAAACCTCGAGTTTCTTGAATGTACATTCAGGCAAGAATGAGAAGCTTTAAAGTAGAACGACGATTCACTCGCAATTCATTTACAATGTGGATGCATGTAATTTAAATTTCAGGCAATTTACAATGGGGATATATCTAATCCAATTTCAGTAGCATTGTTCAGGAAAACCATGATTAATTGATGTGGACAATGTTAAACTGAACCATACCCATTTAGCTATTTGCTGCTTTTCTATAGATAGAAGGCTATCAGTTGCACGTGGGCTGATTGAAATTACAGGTGATGCCGAATTGGTCCAACACGAACATTTCCTATTAGCGTACCATTTTTTCTTAAAAGTCCTCTCCTGGTACAAGTTTACTATTTTAGTCATACACTAAACAGAACACTTGATCAAAGTTGACATTGTTTAATTATGGATCATGATGAGTCTTAATTGTAAAGTGTTTCCATATGATTGGACCAAATTAAAATAGATCAAATATAGTATGATGACAATTTTACACATTTCATGTTTCTTACTAGTTTATTATTAATCAACCAAGTAATTTGCATTTCAAACCGCTAAAACGTGATTCGAACCCTCAATTTATTAGTTCCACGTGAAGTGTCATATCAATTGAATTGTGTTTCATTATCATTAATTAACTAATTAATAAAGTATAAAACCTTATGAGAATCCTGTAATATTGTATATTAATTGTGCGAAGTTACATATAAATTGTGAATTTTTGTATATTTGTAAAACTATGTATTGTTGTATACTAATTATTATGGATTAAATTTTTTTATGACGAAATTTCTGAAGTTTTCGAATTCTCAAAACTCTCTAAATTAAAATCCACTGATATATTGAGTTTTTACTATCCATACATCAATGTGATTTCAATTAGATGTATTTTCAAGATACTCTGGATAAGAATATAACTCATATCAAATAGTCGTAAGACAAAAATCAAAGTCAATTTTTTAGTTGATTCTTAGATTCAGGCTCTATTTTTTTAACTTAAATTTAATGAACTTGACGAGAACAAAGTCTAATTAGAAGATATATGTGTACATACATCAAGCTAAAGACCACAACGAAATGCAATTCAGTTGGTAATACGCTTCAACTTCAATTAATAAGTCGGGAGTTTAGTCATCATTATCCGTTAAAAAAATTTGAAATATGCAAGTAACAAAATAATTGACATCCAACGAGAGTGTTCTACTCTCAGCCTTGTGTTATAGAATGAACATCTCGTGAGTGTCAATAAGTTGAAAAACAAATTTAATTTTTATATTATAAATTGTGTGATATTGATGTGTTACCAATTGAACTCATTAATTAAATATGAGCATTCTCAACTCTCATGTCGTCTTATTGCTAATATAATAATCATTTTTAAACGATTAAAATTAATTTTATTAATACGAATTAAGGAAACAAGTAATACTTAAGATGAATAATTATAATAAAAAAGAAACATTTTGTTCAAACCAAATAAGTCAATTTTATCTCAATACTAGAAACCAATACCAAATACATGAAGATAAAATCATGTCCTTGTATACGTAATGAATAGAGGGGGCAGCTTCATCAATTTAAGCAAAACTTGGTTTTGTTAATGATTATATGCAAGCATTATATATAATTATATATCATGTCGTTGTTGTATACGTAATGAATGAAGTGATTTGTGAATGATGTGACTTGCAATATATGGTGCTCATATGTGAGTTCAATGTTGAGAAAGGCCACAAGAAAATGACTATACTACTACGCTTTACCTGCCGGAAATGTAGGACTCAGCTATGTGGATGGATTTTTGCGAGATTTAAATTGGAGAAATTAAAATGTTGGTACGGTAGTTTCATTTTGATTCTTGTAGGCTATTATTCATTCCAAGTCAAAATAAAATAATTGTGTCTGATGAATCATAAGCCAATCATTTATCTATTATATAACCTATATAACAACCCTATAATAAACATTCAAACCAATCATCTATATCTTACACCAATCATTTATCTATTGCACAACCTATTAACAAACTTACAAACCCATTCAAACCAATTATATATCTCTCACACAAATTATTTATCTTTTACGCAACCTATATAACAAACCCACAATATCCTATCTAATTATAATTCTATACCAATCACTAATTTTAAAAATCTTACTACAATTTGATCACTTTTCATCCATTCAAACGGATTGATTATATACCAAACCGTCACGTAGAGTTTAAACGAGAACGTACTTGATAAATATGATCGGTGACTTTCATGTACTGATGGAGTTAGGTTCCTTTTAACATCATCTTGTTACAAGCTAAAATATAATATGTGGTGATTATCTGATCTAGGTTATGTCATTTCATATTCCAATGTACTATAAGTCTATAACTATATTCAATGATGCTTTGAAAATTCAGTACTCAGCAATAATGTTGGTGTTTTGAACTTTGAAGGCTTTGTCCCATTCATTACACACTTGGACCTTAACGTTAGTAACACTGAAATTGATCACATTACATCGTTTCAAACTTGAAATATAACCCTGAACAAACATTTTTATTGAAGAGAACTAGAAAAGTATATATTTGTCCAATTTTAAAATTCTGCAACAGAAGACTTAATTCGTGAAATCTGAAACATAATTCGACATATTGAGGGGAGGGGTTCATAAATATGATTTGTATATATGTTTGTTTGTTTAGCTCGTTTATAATATGATGTACTCGAAAAAGACATTGAAGAGAAGTAATACCAGTAGATAAAAGGACAAGCAATTGCTTGTAATAGGAGGTGGTCACGTACACGCAAGAAATCATATCTCATAGCTTGTTAAGGCTAATGTACATTACAGACACAAATTCATGACGATAAACATAAACAAATTGATGAGAATGAGATAGAATTGTCCAAACTTACGGTTATGTTGTTAGCAGCACTGATAAGGGATATTATGTATCACAATAATAATTAATATAGTCCAGTAGAGTAGATAATATAATGAGATTGATAAGACACCATCTCTATCATCACCAATTCACCATTTCAGTTGTCTTCCAGTCCTAGAGTGCAAAACAAAAGCTGATTTTGAATTCTTTACCTATTTTTGTCCTATCCATTTCACTCTTTCGTATTCGAGGCATATAATTTAAAGTTGAGACATATATACTTTTCTAAGTATCAGGCATTCAAGCTATGATCATGAGTGTCTCTTATTCAAGAGATTCAACTTTGAAGATAACAAGTTGGCTTAGACCAAGTCTTCTTGTGACCGAGCCAAGCAGCTAGACTTGTTCCAACGTGCCGGGAGGCGGGAAGGGGAAGGACATTGTTCCGACCGGTCTAATAAGATTGGTCCTTCCGGCTAGGGTGGCTCTACAAGAAAATGGCATGGTGCACTAACTGAAATTGATGTTTAATTTCATAAATATTCAGGTGACACTTAATTATTCCTACTGGTCATGAAACAATGATAATTAGAATGCATTAACCGTGGTTAGAATAAGAAGACAAGCCGCATAGTTGGTGTTCTGGAATATTCGGCGATGAATTAAAATAATAATATTGGAAAAATGGGTAAAGTCATTGTTGTAAGTATTATGTGGTGATTGACCCTACCAGATGCAAGATGAACGTGGGCGTCGTTTTAAATAAACAAAGAGTTGCCGTCGATACAGCTGGCACCTCAAATTGACATGACATGCTCTTATCACCATACTCCGTTCGACCGAATAAGTCCAATGATTTTAACTTTTTATAATTAACAAAATTCAGTTTAAATTATAAATTAATTATAAAATATAATGTTATAATCTTCAATTCAATTATATAATCATAACTTGAGAGATACAATAGGTTATATAATACAATTTGAGATTTTAGTGTCACGATTTAAAGGTTAACTCATAATCTCATTTTAATTTTATTAATTAAAAAAGTTAAAACTTGACAGCTTATCTGAAACGTTGAAAGAATGCCACAATCTTATACCTATTCGAAAATCAAAATTAATTTCATCCGGAGAACTTATGTTGAGGTACAACTTTACATGTTATCTTTGATAAAAATAAAAAAACAAGTTTGTGGCACGCCAACAAATTATAATTGTGTGTGAATACATTATTGTATATTGTGCGATTATGTATTAACGTTCCACGAATGTTATAACTATTGTATTTAAATAATTTTGTTCTAGTCAAGTGACCCATAACCGATCCGAGTTGCACCAAGTAACTAAACCACTCACTCATGATATAATTGAAATGATTTCCTTGACTTCAATTAGTGAGATAGATGAAATGTACAATCTCTCAAGTCTCAGTATAGTCAACACAATCATTATGCACAATCATTATTGCATAATAGTTGCATTTTCATTTTCATGGAGATTATTCCTCACTTTGGATAAGATTGGCTAGAGAAATTAAAAAGGAAGTTTTCAGGAAGGTTTTGAATGCATGCTAGTATATACTGTGGTTAGATTTTCCGCTTATCCACATACACCTCATGTCGATAACAAGTATAGTGAAGTGGTCTAGCCATTCACACAACATAAAGCACACAATTGATCGATCCGGTAAAACGTGACACCAAGAGTAGAGAGGGCTATGAATCTAACCTTTCCAGTTGCTCCATCTTAAGCATGTAATAGATGACCAATATGTTACTAATCTCATAAAGTACGTACTTTGATTCTCAAAACGCATTCTCTTAAATAAAGTGGGCGTGTCATACATATTAATAAGAGGCGTATATTTTTCTTTTATATTTAAATTTTTTTAACTTGTACAATATTAATTTGACATAAGGGATAGTTATTTGTCGTCTTGCACATCAAGTCCGACTATACTGGTAACATAAATTCAAATAGTACAAGAGAAATCGGATCTTATCCTACCTCTTTCTTTTATATGTTAAATGTGTTTGATTATGATCATTTAGAATGACAGATGTATACATTTGAACACGCAATCTCTCAAAATGTAGAAACTATTAAAAAAGAAAAAAGGGTGGATATTATCGCATCTCACTTGGGTGTGTTTGATTTAGGCGAAAAACTAAGAATGACACGTGCACATCTCAACTTATTTTGAAACAAACCCATTGACGTTAAAAGTTAAAAGACAAATTAAAGTCTTATCCTACCTTATTTAAGAGACGTGAAATGTGATTTTACTTTAATCTAAATTGAACAAATTTAGAATGACATATGTACAGAATATTAGACTTGCTCATAACTCCATTTAATAAAGTATAAAAGATTTATTAATCCCATCTCACTTTAAAAGATACAAAAGTGTTTGTCTTGGTCGAACAAATTAAGAATGACAGGTGTATAAAATAATCAATTTATTTTGAAAAAAATTGTTCGACTACAATAAATTATGCAAAAATGAATCTTATCCTACCTCGTTTTAATAAATCTATAATGTGATTTAGTTTTATCCAATAAATTGGATAAGATTAGAATGACAGATGTGCATAATATTCGATTTATTCATAACACGTAACCCTTAAATTTACAAGTGGATATTATCCCACCTCACTTTAGTATACGTAAGACATGTTTGATCAGATCGAACAAATTAAGAATGACAAGTGTACAATATAATCGATGTACTTTTGTAACGAAACCCCCAAACTATATAAATCTAAGAGAAAGTGGATTATATCCAACCTCATCTTAATAGACGTACATTATGTTTTAGTTTTATCCAAACTGATCAAATTTTGTATGACATATGTACAAGCGACAATCGACTTACTTAGAACACGAAATCCCTCATGTATAATGAGCATGATCTTATTCGAGCACACTTTAACAAACGTAAAATGTACTTAATTCCTTCTTTGTAGATTACGAGTATCGAGTATGATATACGTACGGAATCATCGACCAACTGAATGAGAACACAAAACCCTCAAGACTATAGAAAACAGGGGATCCCTATTCCTACCTCGCCCGGATGGCGTAAAAAATGTGACATGACGCAATATTATTGACCGATTCAGGGTGAGAAAGGCTAATGATTGGTAATGGGGTTTCTTGTCCATACCTTACCTATCTCACGTTATTTTTGCACAGTTGTGAAAACACAGAGAGAGTTCACAAAATCTGTCCAACTCTTACACATCAAGACTCCTTTAAAAACTCAGTTTCCAAGCTCTATATATATACAAACATCACCAGTTCACACGGAAATTACACCAATTTATACACAATCACATAATACACATGCACTTTTAACCAAAAAATATTACACAAATCCAAGCTTCTGTTGCTTGATGAAGCCAATTTCTTGATCCTTGAATTAGGCCTTTCTCTGAAATGCATATGAAATTCAAGCTTCTCATCATAGGTGGAAAAGTTATTGCTCAACAAAGCGAGTGGGAAAAAGAGAGATAAATACAAGTTAGCATTTAAGGAAGGAAGGATTCATAAAATCTTCATCAAATTCTTGTAATATCATTTCCATTGTTACCTTATATATGTTCCATTACTCCCTTATTAATTCAGCTTCCAATTTCAAATTTCGAAACATTTCAGTTACTGATTTTGTCCTCGTCTATATAAATCACATTGCTGATTCATTCATCTCCCAACAAAAACATGGAGAACAACACCAAGGTCCAAGAAGCTGCTCTGCTTGTCAAATGCGAGTGTTGTGGCCTCACCGAGGAGTGCACCGAGGAGTACATTAAGCGTGTACGAGAGCGTTACGTGAACAAATGGATTTGCGGGCTGTGTGCTGAGGCTGTCAAGGACGAAATCACTCGTTCCGATGAAAAGATTGGGAAGGAAGAGGCTCTTGATCAGCACATGACCTTTTGCAGCAAGTTCAAGAGCTCCAGTCCACCCAAGAACTCGTCCGAGGAGCTTATCTCCGCGATGAAACAGTTGCTTCTGAGGGGGTTGGATTCTCCCAGGTCCACTCCGGTGAAGAAGAAGAAGATGGCTGGTTTGGTTAGGTCTGAGAGCATGTTTTAGTCTACTGGATGAATGGCGAATAATTGTATCTTCTGCCGCGTTTAAACCTCTGTTCTAAACGCATCAGTGGTGTTAATGGTCTGGTTGGATTAGTTGCTTGTAGCAGCAGTAGTTATGCTTTTAGTAGTTAATTAAGGTCTGGTAGAACTAGTCGCCTCTAGCGAAGTTATGCTTTAAATCCATGTTCTAAGCGCAACATTAATGTTAAGGCCTAAGGATCTGGTCGGATTAGTTGCGTGTAGCAGTAGTAGTGTTAAGGGTCTGGTCGGATTAGTAGTGCATAGCGGTGTCATGTATGAACTGTTACTTTGGTTACTAGTCCGGAGTTGTTGGCAAGGTTAGTTGTAATGGAAAATCATTTGTAGTTGAATTATTATGAATGATATGAGCCTTTCTGATGAGATTGATTCTTGAGTTGAGGTGTATTATGCTTGATTGATGATGAATAATTGTTTCAGCTACTGCTGGTGGAATGTAATTGCGGTGGTAGTAGAACTAGTAGTATAATTGTTCTATCGGATTAGTAGTGTGTAGGAATTAATTAATGTATTGGATGTGGTATGGAATTAATTGTTTGTTGAATATATTGGTTGGTAAATGGTATTTTCACGCTGGTGATTAATTATCTACCCAAAAATGGTTAAATATGTGCTTTATTTTAGCCACATTTATGTCCTTATTTCCATTATCTTCTTAATAAGTATTAAGTGAACTCTCCGTGAATCTTAATTAATTTACGAAATAAATAACTGATTCAGATAAGATAAATTAATTTTAAGTTAAATTGAAACTAATCTAAACTGAACTGAACAGTAGTATAAAAATGAACTAAGTGTAACTGAACTGCAAGAATTTAAACTAAAATGAAGAGAACGAAATCTTACTTTAGTTTGATAGATATACATTGAGTAAGTTCTTGTAATATTGTGAAAGCTTAAGGCTAATTTGTGGTGGATGTATCTAGTTTATATTCTTGTCGTTTTGCACTTGCATTCTTTTTTCCAGCTCCCGATAATAAATTTTCATATTCGTATGTAAAAGTAAACACTCGATTGGTATTGATCTCCCCAATCACCCTATACTATAACAGTGAAGTAATGAGGGGTGATATCAATAATTCTATCTTATTCTGTCATATATATTTTATAACACAAAATCTTTATCCTGTGCATATTATTGCATCGTTATAAACTTGTAGTCTTTCTCAAACGATGACTTCTAGCGGATCTATCTAGGCCACATTGCAGAACAATATGTTAACCAATTATGCACATGTAGAAGAGCTTAAATGGGAGTTATAATTTTGAATCAATCATGTGTAATAATTGTTGATGTTTCGCAATCAAGAGATCATAGTCTCTTGAGTGTAGCTATGTAGGATTATAATGCTTACATGTGACATTGATACTTCCATGTTAAACAATAACGTGCCCAGGGGTTATAAATTGTTTTGTTTAGCTCCTATTATTATCACCTATTATTATCATACTGCAATAAAATAGTAGCCCATTTTTCAGCATCGACTCATCTCTTGGAAGTTTTAGCTGTCATGATAAAGAACCGATTTAGCCATAATATCTCCGATAATTAAACACATTTTCCCTGTCGCGTCAATGAGTTGAAAGCAATGGGCTATATATCATGTTATGTTAAAATTGTAAAACAGAGATATCCACACTCAAGTCCTGTCTAATGAAATATGGCACCAATTAAACACGTGACATGTAGGATTGATTAATTACCAGTCACAATCGAAATAATATGCAGTTAAATCTCATTAGTTACTTAATTGTACACTTGTACTGGCTATCTAGCTCATTGTTAGTAGCCTAGTACTGATGGCAAGTATGATAGGCCGTCGTTTATATGAGTGATGGTGCCTGGTGGTAATGATGAACGTAAGAGAAGAAGTGGAGCAGTAGAAAAATGCGTCTAGCGGTTGCTATGCCTGGACAAAGATGATTTGATATAAGTACTAGTAGTATAATTTCTATGTATCATTCCAGGGAACATTTTGATGAGGGTCGATATGTGTCGGTTTGTCTTTCTTCACCAAAGTAAAGAATAAGAATGTTACATAAACGTCTTTCAAAGGAATAGGTAGTCGGAAATTTTGATCTTCTGTTATGGCTTCTCCAAAATAGTTCCTCCGATCACGTACACTTAAATTGAAAGGGTTAGTCTCTTGTTAAGTTGATTAGGCAGCAAATCAGTCTTACACTTCCAACGTTATATTTTAGGAGGAAGAAATTGAACAATAAATGTAAGAATCAAAGTTACATGATAATCATGTTTCATGGATAGAACTAATGTTCTAGGTAGTTATTGGAGGTGGAAAGTCATCCTCTTTTTTTAAACTGTTCTTCTCTGAAACACGGACTAATGTAGTGGGTCAAACCTAAGATGCCTCTTGAATGAAGTTTTTCCGGATGAAGTTTTCATGGACATTTGGACTAGAACATGTATGAAGAAATATTGTTTATTTAGAAAGATATAAGATTAAGAAATTTATCAATTATATAGCTTAATTATGTTAAAATTTTCATATTTATGTCATTTTTACGGGCATATGTTATATGGGTAGTTTTTTTTTAAACGATAAAAAATATTCATATGGGTAGTATTATATTCATATTTTAACAAAATTCACAGCATTAACTTTTATTTTAAAGGTGGATGGTATGAATACTCCTTCGTCCTTAATTCTGACGGTATGGTATCATGTAGACAAAACGGTCATCTCCATCTTTATTTTATTAAGTTGTTGAGTGGTACTGTATGCTAATTCCTTTGTAACATGTTTGATGCTTGGACACAAATGTATCGAACCCGATCGAGACACCTAAATCCTTTCTTTAAGGTTTAGACATATGTGTATGCTCTTGTCATTATTATTCATTTTCGGAAATACCTATGAGCTATGGTATTGTGTTTCCGAATTTTGTTGAAACATGAAATGGATCATCATTTCCACACGTTAATTTGACTACCACCTCTGTTAGATATATTAATTACAGATGACTACCACCCAGATCAACAATTACATGAAAGTCATAATCGATAAAAATCAATTATATCCAGGTCTACGAATTTGACTTTCGGCGACCTTAAATTCGAAAAAGTCATTTCTGCTCATATTTGAATTTCAGCTTTTGCATTAGTCCAAACAACCTATTTACAGTTAAAGTTCTTGAACAAAATAGAATATTACTCTTCAACTTTCTATTTTTCAAAATATCACCCTTCAAATTTTTTAGAGTTCAATTTAGTCCCTAGAACGTTTTGAATTTTGCAATTAGG